>CAIGQV010018227.1:20940052-20962156 GCA_903798115.1 Danio jaintianensis | reverse complement strand
TTATTTATTTATTTATTTATTTCATATATATATATATATATATATATTCTGCTTTAATAGAATAGGAGTTAAGTCTCTGGAGGAAAGTAATGGGAGTTCCCAGATCAGTGGTAGTTACCAGAACGGTGGGGGAGATGGGTGTTTTCCAACTCGTTACCTGATTGGCTAACATAAATTTCTGTGGCAGATCCTGAGGTCTGTATAAGAATGCCATGAATGTGCACTTATCCCAGCTATCTACACCAGGCTTGGCATAGCTGCATGCTCTTATCCTGGATCAGCAAACATGCAACTGACTAAGCCAGGAAATGCAGATTAACCTAGGTCAAGTCTTGGTTTTCTATTATCCTGGCTTTCATATTCCTAGTTTTGTGCAATACCTCAAGTCCTATAGTCTAGCAATTATAGTTCCCCTTCATATGGGAACTCCAACGTGTGTCTGGAACCAGACATATGGGAGTACGTCAGATGACCAATCACTCTGAAGAGTAAGAAAACGGGCCAATGAATTCCAAAATGAATTGGCAGAGCTCAGCTCCACAGCTGACAGTGATTAGCCATTAGTGCTATATAAGCTGCCAGCTGAGAAGCGAGCACTAGAATTTAGCTTTCAGAGCCTCTCACGAGACTGAAGACACTCTATCTGCCAACCTGATTTCAAGACTGAAACCAATTTACTCACCAGTGCGGGAGATGACGCGACAGCGGCGGTCGATCTGGGCTTCCTGTCCCCTGGGCGTTTCGCTGGTGTGCACAAAATAACAGTTTCCATTAAAAGAGCAGATTCCCTAAGAGAGCAACACAGTCAATCAACACGTCTTTTTCAAGACGCTGTTCTGACTTTGGGCGACGCGGTGGCGCAGTGGGTAGCATGTTCGCCTCACAGCAAGAAGGTCGCTGGTTCGAGCCTCGGCTGGGTCAGTTGGCATTTCTGTGTGGAGTTTGCATGTTCTCCCCGTGTTCGCGTGGGTTTCCTCCGGGTGCTCCGGTTTCCCCCACAAGTCCAAAGACATGCGATATAGGTGAATTGGGTAAGCTAAAAATTGTCCGTAGTGTATGTGTGTGAATGAGAGGGTATGAATGTTTCCCAGTGATGGGTTGCAGCTGGAAGGGCATCCGCTGCGTAAAACATATGCTGGATAAGTTGGCAGTTCATCCCGCTGTGGCGACCCCAGATTAATAAAGGGACTAAGCCGAAAAAGAAAATGAATGAATGAATGTTCTGACTGTGTGTTTCTGGAAGCAGTGGTTCCTATCTCCGGATGATGGGCACGGGTATCGCATCACAGGTCTGGGGGTCCAGCATGTCAATGCGGTGCTCGCGGACAGCTCATGCTCTCGCTGTGAGAGCATGGCTGTTACACAGCTGAGATCTCGGCTTCCAAGCCACCCCCGTTGCTCCCCGTGAAAGCGGTTAGCATGCGGGCAAATCTGAGGATCACAGTGGGGGTTTATCCATCGCCTCCGGGTCCGCGGACCCCCCACTCCTCCACAGCGCACCCCATCCAAGCTTCGTGTGGTTGTGCGGTTCATCCCCCGGGATGTCCACACCTCCGCTTGATGACACCGGAGATCAGACACCCATCGCGACATCGGAGGGCGAGCTGTCATGCTCAGATGACAGACTGGGCTCGCTACCATCCTACGGGTGCGATGCGTAGTCACAGTTCTCGAGTCAGACATGATGGCTGCGCTTCCTGGGCTGCTCCGGCGGTGTGGCTGGAGATGGCTTGTCCCCCAGTCTCTACGCCGGACCGACGAGAGGGTGTGGCTTGCGGGCTGATGTAAGATCTTCCAGCTCCCGTCCCCGGTTGATGTGCGCTATCGCAGCCGTGCAGCCGAAGCTCATCGCAGCTCCGCTGGCCATCCTAACCAACATGTGTGTTCCCTCCCGTGTGTCCCCTCCCGTCACATGTCTCAGCTCGCTCGACATCTGCTCCTCCGGAGTCATGCAGCTTGTCAGCTGCGCGCCATTCATATCCTGCACAAGCTCTTCCGTGCCAGCTTACATGCTCTCACGACAGTTACCTTTCCGGGAGAATGGAGACTCCACCCTGGCACAGTCCAGCTGTTATGGGCACGCTTCAGAGAAGCCCAGGTCATCCTGCCGCTTCTCCCGAGCGGCCCTTCACCAGCTGCTTTCCCTGCTCTGCACGAATGCGCTGGCTCTCAGCTGGCCCCGGATTTACGCAATATACGTTGTTCCTCAGTGAGCCTGCGCACAGACTCTGTGCAAGGTCGGGGAGATGAGGAGCAGGTCTCGTTCGTTGCGTCTCCTTGGCCCAACCGGACCCGAGTTTCCGGACTCACACTCCTCGTGATGGCCCTCCCTGACGAATTCCCCAGAAGAAGCGCTCCTTTTTCTGGGACGGGCACTTTCTGGCACCCGCGCAGCGTTATGGAACCCCCATGGAGGGTTTCTAGACAGAGCGTGGTGGACTTAGGTGCCCTGTCAGTCGATGGTTAACACCGTCACTCAGGCTAGAGCACCCTGTATAGACAAGCCTATGTCCTGTAGTGGAGTCTATTCGTTGTCTACTCTCTGACAAGAACCCTGGACATGCCATATTAGTGTTGTGTTTTCATCCTTCAGGATAGCTGGAGCGCAGGCTGTCTCCCTCCACACTGAAGGTTTGGCGTGCTGTCATCCCCGCTCTCTGTGGCGGCATATGGTAGCGCGCTGGGAAAGCATAACCTCATCAGCCGGTTCCTCAGAGGCGCGTGGCGCGAGATGGTTAATTCCATTCCCGCCCCCTCTTTTGCCCTCTTGGGATCTCTCTAGCTCCAGCGGTTATGGTTAGGTCCGTTGAGCCACTCGATTCAGTACACTGGTCAATCGGAAGGAAATTAAGCTCGGTGTCAAAAACGCTTGCTGCGCCATGGTCCCTAACCCGGAGAACCCCCAGCACCTGACTCAGCGGAGAAGGCAGGTGCCTGGTTCAGTGTGATGTCTGGTATGCCCAATCTTGGTCTACCTGTGGCGTTTTCCATACACTCTCCCATATGTCTGGTTCCAGACACACGTTGGAGTTCCCATATTAAGGGGAACGTCCTGGTTACATCCATAACCCACGTTCCCCGAATAGGGAACGGAGACGTGTGTCTCCACTGCCACAGCACCTGAGTCTCCAGCTGTAAGCTGAGTGATCGGCTCTTCAGCAGGCAAATTCTAGTGCTCGCTTCTCAGCTGGCAGCTTATAAAGCACCAATGGCTAATCACTGTCAGCTGTGGAGCTGAGCTCTGCCAATTCATTTTGGCATTCATTGGCCCGTTTTCTTACTCTTCAGAGTGATTGGTCGTCTGACGTACTCCCATATGTCTGGTTCCAGACACACGTCTCCATTACCTATTCGGGGAACGTGGGTTACGGACGTAACCAGAACGTTATTGATCTTTCTTTTCCTGATCGTTTTGTCACTTTCTCTTTCTCTAAAACACTTTTTTCTTCCACTGAATGTAAAGTAAGTTCATCTAAGGTAGCTATCAGTAATCAATCTGTCGGCTTAGCACAACACTTCAGGCTATGATTCGCTTTTATTTCAGCCCTCACTGTACAGAAGCTAATCTGAGCAGAGGGAGTGAATGCTGAACAGTGAACGCTTATATTCATATAAATGAGATATTTCCACAACACAGACTTCATATGACCACACACAACTGATGTACTGAATGCCACTGTAAATACATTTTCCTGTCTGCTTACTGGTAAATGTCAATGATCCTGAACACAGCAGTGCATATCATAACATGCTGGCCAAAATCTAGCTTAAGTGTTTATCAACAGGTCAAAGTATATTCATTACGTAACATGGCACCATGCTGAAACCGAGCACTCTGGGATTGCACACATTGCACTCTAGTTTGGGATCAGTATGTTTTAAAAAAAAGCTTTTTAAAAGAAGTCTATTCTGCTCACCAGGTCTGCATGTATTTAACTAAAAATAAATTCGAAAGTGTAAATTTTTTTAAATAATATTAAAATTTTAAATAACTGTTTTGTTATTGAATGTAGTTCAGCAAACAATATTCCTTGTATTTTTGCAATCTGAATTTTCAGCCTCATTACTTCATGTCACATGATCCTTTAAAAGTCATGAATTTAAATCAGTAATCATAACATTTTAAACTTTTTTTCATACAAGCTGTAATTTTAACGTTTTAACTTATTTCTTTCATACAAGTTGTTCAAAGTCAGTTAAATGTAAATTTGTAAATGTAAGTTTTAAAAAATTGAAACATGATTAACTTAATTTAGTAAGTTAAGATAAAACCTTATGTTGTCATGACTCATTGATCATATATTATTATAAATTAATATTATTATTATTATTACTATTAGTCTATTAAACTTTTTTTATCATAACCAACCCACTGCATAAAGAACTGTAATACTTGTGCTGCACAAATGTATTTGTTTCTCTGACCTTGATACTTATTTGCTATGACTTGTCTTTAAACTTGACTCTTTATCATGGCACATTTTATGAAAAAAAAAGAGAAGTAATCCAATGAAAAGAGAAGCCTGATCTGACATTGGCATTTTGCCGTTTTATTTCTCTGTCTTTTTCAGTGACTTTTTCTGTTTCTTTGCGTGGAAGTGAGTGTTTGCTCATTTGTGTTGTTATTAAAGGAGGATCTGGTAACTGGAAAGAGTTCATCACCTGTAACCACCAGCATTTCTATGGCATGACTCGCTTCTGCCCATAGCCTGGAGGCATTAAAACCACACTTTTTTTCTATATTATTGCACATAAAATTTAATTCTAAATCATTATTATTATCATTATCACTATCACTACATATTATTATAAAATAAAATATTACAGAATACAAATATTGATATGAATATTTCAAATTAATATAATTTAATTTAATATAAAGTAATAATAAATTGAAGTACATTTTTATTTCATATAATCAATATTAATATTCAATTAAAAAGAAATAGTATATTAAACCCCTTAACTGTCGCCCAAGGACACTTGTCTGAGCATTGTTTTGCTACAGCAATCCACATATAAATGTGATTTTTACATATGGATTGCTGTAGCAAAGCAATTATTTTATGACTCAGACGAGTGTCCTTGTTGCAAATTAATAAATAACTGTTAATCAGTAATATTGATCAAAAATCATTCATCAGATATGGGAACTAGACATTTTAAGCTTTTAAATCATATATAGTTTGTTATGATTGCTTTAAAATATTATGGTTTAAAAATTGAACCATAAATGGTCCCACAGGTTGTAGGGTGGCAGTAAATGTGTTTTAGCTATTACTCTTCATATAGTATGTAACAAAAAACAGTGCTAAAATATGTATTCAGAAGATTTAGAACTTTCCAATGATATATACAGTAGTTTGTCAAGATTGGATTAGGATTTAATTGCAAAGTGATGTAAACTTAAGCATCCTGGTGGCGGGATGGTGACAGATAAAGGGTTCATACACCATTACTAATTAATTGTGCACAGAAAAAATGTTTCTTTCTCATTTTCCAGTCACGCTTTTAATCAGAAAAAAAGTAATTATCCAACTCTGCTCTTAAAGGTCCCGTGAAGTGCTTTGAAATGTGCATTTTTTTTATTCGATGTTTGACGTAATCTCAACTGAAACATGAAGAGAAGGTGGGACATAGAGTAGCTCCTCCCTTTTAAAAAACAGCCAATAGCATTTTGTTTTATCACCGCTCTGCCAGTGAGAGTGGTTGAGTTCAAGTGCATCAAATGTGAAGTATCTTGAAGGGGGTGGGGCATGTCAGATACTAGAGATCATTTGATTGGTCACGATTTGATGAGAAACTGAAGTATGAGGTGACGTGAATAAAACTCTTGATCCATTTAGGAGGAAGTGACAAACTACAAGCTTACAGTAACATGTTTATATCAGTTCTATATCTTCTAAACGCGAATTTTGTCACCGTTTTTTGTGCACACCTGCTTATAGATATCTCAAAAACTAACAATACTGATACTAACATCTAAAAAACTTTATTTTAATTTCATGGACTTTTAAATCTTTAGTTATTGTTCCCTTCTGTTCTGGGCTTAGTGACTTGCCCAACTTTGGAATTACTTATTTAATCTTGTACTGAATCTGACTTAAATGCACATTAATATATAGTATGAGCCTTACTGAAAAAATTAACATACCTTAATTCATTTAAAAAACATAAAATAATATAGTGCACTTGAATAAAGGAACAAACTCTCCTTTGTGTTTCCGTCTAAGAAGAGATTACCATATGACGTGACATGTAATCTTCAGCTAAAGTGCTCCCCTGGCACATTTGAAAGCATGTCTTACATACAGATGTAAGAAGCCTTCAATATTACAACTAATAAGCCTTTCTATTTTGCAAACAAAGCGTTTCTGTCAGAGAAATGGCAGAAACTGGGCTTCCTCCGGGTCGAGCGAATTGACATTGGGGACACTGGATGATCACGCTTTGATCGTGAGTGTGAATCAAGCATGCATCAGGTATTGTGACAATGCTAATTGGTTTCCCACTCGAGGCGTTTAATGGGGTCTGTGATCAGCTCCAAATAAAACCCCACCTGTAAGTCATGATTTTCTGGACCCAACAGCTTCTGCATTTTCTTTTGTGAAGGAGTGAGTCATTTTTTCAATTAAATCAGGTCGCTGCTTCCACCTGCTTGCTGTCTTTTTTGACAGATGCAGCTCTTTTAAAGGTATTGGTCCAGCACATGTATGGACACGTGTGCAGATACACACAAAGCTGAATTAATATATGGATTTGTGCATTGAATCAATAGTAATGATTTTCTATATTTAATACAGTGGTCGAACTGACTGGAATATAATGCAGGAGAGCTGCACAATTAGCCATTGTGTTTGTCATCATTGTTTTCAAATCAAATCAGTTTGGCAATTATTTTACTGACAATGGCATTTTGGCCATAAAAACAAGTATAAAAGGTGGAATTTGTGAAAATTGTAACAAAATTAGAAAATTGTGTTTGCACATGTATTATTCAGCTTAAATATAGGTGCTTGGCCGCCAAAACAAAAATGGCAGACTACAAGTAAATAAGTTTGCAGTGTTTTTTGCAAAGTGACATCACCATTTACTGGCCTAGTATGTATAATACAGTATGTGCGTTTAAAATTTTAAAGTGCATTTGCTTTTTAAACATAATTTCGACAACACTGTCGCCTGTATGTGATTCTTTTCAAAAAAAAAGAAGAAGAAAAAATAAGTGAATTATCTTTGAAAGCAACTTGTGTCAATTACACTAGTATACCTGTAGGTGGTGACAAGTGCTTGAAATATATTTCAAAAATACAAATTCACCCAGTAATTAAACAAGTATTTGAGTCACTGAATCATTAATTGAAGAAATTCTTTCAAAAATGCTGATTTATCCAATAATAAAAACAAGTGAACGAGTCACTAAATTATTATTGGATTCATTCAAAAGACGGAGTCGTTGTATCATTCATTCAATAGATTCATTCAAAAATGTTGATTCATTCAATAATGAAGCAAATGACATCTTAAAGTCAGTCACTAAATCATTCATGAGTTTCTTTAAAAACACACAGACATACACACTGGTTCATTCAGGACACAAGTGATGCCTTTGAGTGAGTCAATGAATCATTCATTCTAGGGATTTATTCAAAAATGCAGATTCATCTACTAATGATGCAAGTGAAGTCTTTCAGTGAATCGTTGAATCATTCATTCAAACTACACAAAATTTTATTTCAAATAGTCTGCAGCAATTAACATCTTATCTGAACCTCCAGTAGGATGTTCTTTTTAGTATTCAGAATCATGTATAGGGAATCTTGATCTCAGTAATACAAAATAAAGACCTCAAGAAAAAATATGATTTTTTTTCTTCTGCTTTTGAAACACAAAAGGTCAAAAGACTTTTTTTTATATGTGATTCTGCAACTGAACAGCACAGACCTTTCCTAAAATCATAGTCAATCTGTTAAAAGCTTCCAGCTGATAAATGAGATATTGCATAATCCCCATGGTCCGTTGCACATATCTGTTTTCCAGCCAGCATTAATGGGAAATACGAGTATTTGATGAAGCCCTGAGGACTTGAAACTGGAGAAATTTAGGTGGCAGGTGAGAAAGCCAGTTGTAAAAGGTCCATGTATAAGCCCTCATGGCTGAATGGTCCTTAGGGGCTGGTTTGAGCACAGAGGACCCTCAAATAAGAAAGAGGTTCTGGAACTTACCCTCAATCAAAACAGAGCCTGTCAATAAAACTGTAGCTTGCCCTTTGAAAGTCCTTTTAGTAAAAATGTGGGACCTGGAAACAAGTCTGATTAATTTTGGCATGGCTGTGTGTGAGTAAACAAACACAATGAACATTTGAAAAAAAAAATAAAAAAATCAAGATAATAGTAGCAACACACGCTGACAAACACAGATGGAAACTTGGCTGTAAATATATATATATATATATATATATATATATATATATATACGGACACAGACATTTGTAAATGTAAAATGTCTGGCTTCCAGTGTCATTTGATTTCAGGTTTGTTTTTTTAACCTGTACCAAATATCGTTTTTCTGCTTGATATCGCAAACAAATATTTCTTACCATAATATTTTAATGTTAGTCTAATAAACAATGGTTTGTGGTTCGAACAGTTTTACTGTTATCTGTACTTTTACTTTTTCTAATTTCCTTATAGTGGCTATTGAATCAGAAGTCTCACAAAGGAAACTAAATGAGGCACCAGTGACACTAATCAGTAACTAAGTGTACATTTACATGTGAACATACAAAAACAAATAGGCTTTTCCTTTGCATCATTTTAAAAACGGTCTTTATACACACAGCTTTGTGAAAAGTCCAGGCCAGTAGACGGAGACGTCTCTTTGTAAAAAAAAAAAAAACAATTGTCAGCACACAAATAGTCCTGTAGTCTGGTGTTTTGGTTGTCAGAGTACTCATTCGTGCATATAGACTGAACACGCATGCACATGACATCACTGTTTTCACAAAAAGACAATAACAAAACCTGCACTTTTGAAACCCATTTTTAAATGTTTGCATTTTCTGGCCCCCAAAATGACACTGTCTTGTAAATGAACACACAAAACACATAAACAGTTTTTAGTTAAAAACAGTGTTGTGTACATGTACCCAAGGCGTAATTGGAAATAACCTTTAAAGAGGGAACAGAAACCAGAAACACTGGATCTTCACCCTGCCTGCTAACACTTTATTTTGATGGTGTCTTTACAGACATTCTGCTGACCATAAATTACTTATATTTACTAGTTCTGTAATTGCAGTTAGTTGACATGTAGAGTTACTTATTGAGTAAAATGGTTGATTATATAATCCATATGTGTTGGGACTATTTGCATTATCATTCATTGGCATTTGTTCAATGGCATTAATGAAGCATTGCTGAAATTGAGCAGGGATTTCAAGTTCTCAGCATGTTTTGAATGTGACTAGATGTGGAGAGAACATGTTGAATTTATACTTTGTTTTTGAAAAAGATTAGAAAAGGGGGACATTTGTTACCAGCTATCTGCATGTTATGTAGGGAGTTTTTTTATGTTGTAGTTTTAAGGCTTTTAAGTAAAAAGTGGATCCCTCACTGATGCAAAATCTGTAAAATAATATAAATTGCATATGCTTAACTAAAATTTTGCATATTTTGCATATTTTTGCAAAGAAACTGATTATTTTATTCAACAAGGATTCACTAATTTGAACAAAGGTTGAGTGACGGTTAAAAAAAAAAAGTTATAGAACGGTTCTACTATGAATAAGTGCTGTCTATTGATCATTCTATTCATCAAAAAACTCAAAAAAGCTATGTCGAAGTTTCCACAATAAATATTAAGCTGTTTAACTGTTTTCATTTAAGATAATGATAGTAAGAAATGTTTCTTGAGCACCAAATCAGCTTTTTAGAATTATTTTTTCTGACAACTGAAGTAATGATGTTGAAAAAACAAACAAGCTATTTTTTGCATGGCAAAATTTGCCCATATGGGCTACACTGTATATTTATGCTCTTTTAGGAGCTTGATGGTCCCTGGTCCCGATTCACTTTCACTGCAATGAGCAGCATGATCATTCTTTAAAACTTTTTCTTTTGTATTCCGCAGCAGACAAACTGCACACAGGTCTGAACTGAATCAAAATGAAGGCGAGTAAATGATGACACTATCACTTTGAGTTCAGCCAAAGAATAATTGTTTTTCTCAAGTGAGCCTGAATGACTGTTTTGGGTTATGCTGGAGCCAGAGCGTATCAGTGCTCATCAGACTCCAGTATGGCAGCACGTCTGCTCTGATTCCAGTTTAGGCTTTTACTGGGCCTTGTTTTGGATGTGTCTGGGCCAGCCTGGGTAAAAACAGCCATTGTGGTTTAGTGATAGCAGCGTGTTGGGTTTGGTTAGACAGTGTGATAGTTGCTCAAACAAGGAGGGCTCAGAGTTTTGACAGTTGCTGTAGGGACGAGACAGAGAGCAGTGTGGGAGATTTTATATTGTAGGAGAGCAGATGAGCAGTTCAGATGAAACTCGCTGACCTGTGGAGAGCTATAAAAGCTGACTGCATTCAGGTGATATTCACCACAAACTATATGCAACACACAAAGTCAGGTTCAGTCAGGAATGCATCTAGACAATCTTTAATGGAAAATATTATATGTACTCTGTGCAGGGTTCTACACAATTCATGTTGTCCCAACACAAATCAATTAAGTTCACTTAAAAAAATGTAAGTGGATTGAGCATAAAACAATTAAGTTGTACCAAAAAAATCTCAAGAATTGTGTTGTTTCTGCTCATTTTAAATAAGTAGTTTGAACAAACAGCAAAATATATATTTTTAAGTGTATGTAACACCTACCCCAACCCTAATCCTACCTCTTACATCAGTGAGAAAACAGTAATTATTGTTGTACAGTGTCAAAAACAACACTATATTTATGTGCACATTCTCAGTAGTCACAGCTGTAACCCTTATAGCTGTAACCCAACCTACTTGCAGTAGAAGCCCCTCCCACTTGGAGGTCTCTGGGATTCAGTGATATTTATACTTGACACTTTTGGCAATGTATTGTATTTCTCAAATCAGAAATATGTTTAGGTGTTTCCTTGAAGCAATTATGTTTGGGAAGTCCAATCTTTTTAATTACATATTTGTATAATCTGAAATAATATTGGTATTGCTTAAAAATAAAGATAAAATGAAGTGTTTGGAAAGTCAAAATATTGAAGAGCTCTGAAAGAAAAACTTAAATTGTAAATATTATCTGTGTTGATATTGATATAATATAAATGAGTGTTTGTGAAGTCAGAATATATACATAATACTGTATGTATGTTCCAAGGAAGCAACAGATGGATGCTTCCTAGAAATTATTCGAGTATCCATCCTGACGTCATACTTGTTTATTTTACTTGTTAATTAAATAGAATTATGCTTCCCCAGATGTGACATTCATTTCTTAGACTGCTTTTTTATTTAACAGATGCCAAAAATAGCACTCATTCTGGGTTAAAAAAAATAAATAAATCAATGATTTAGCGTCATCTCTTTGGGACAAATCCGATCTACTCAGTGACTGGGGTACCAAATGCTCCCTGACTCATGTGCAGTCTAAACGAGCAGAGTGAAAACCAATGGAAGGAGGAAGAAAAAAAGCAAAAAAAAAAAGCAGGAAAGATAAACAGTCTCTGGTCTCTGACGTCATTGATGCTTTTTATCATGTGAGTCTGCAAATGAAGGAAATGCCCTGCGAGTGTCTTTGATAGGTTTCCATGGCAATAACCTATCGCTGTACGTGCTGGGCATGAATGTGCTTTGTAGTACGACATATGTACTGTAGCAAGAGGGAAGACAGGGTTTTCTTTAGGGAGACACATTTTACTGTCGAGACATAAATGACTAGAAAGGATTTTATTCCTCAATTTAGTGTCATGTCACAGATGTTCTGTTACACACTGACTACAAAGGACACAGCTTATTATCTACAACACAAACTGCAAAAAAGTTGGGATGTTTTGTAAAATCAAGAACTTGTTAATTATGTTTAATCAATTGTCAAAATATATGAAGTATTTACAGGGTTTTCATTGACCAAATAAATTGTATTCTATTAAAATAAACTAATCTAGATGTTAATGGCTACAAAAACCTCTAAAACTTTCTCTAAAACTTTGATGGCTACAAAACTCTCTAAAACTTTCTCAAAAAAATTGGGACAGAGGCATGTTTAACGCTGCATTACCTCTACATTCCTTTTAATTATAATGTTTAATTATTTGGGAATTGAGAAAGGATACTAATTGTTATGGATACTAATCTGGAATTATACAAGACTTCAGCTGCCATATATTTTCAGTAGGAGACAGTTCTGGACTGCAGTCAGGCCAGTCAAACACATTCACTCCATAGCTATGAAACCATGGTAGTAGCACAGAATGAGACTTGATCAATAATCATAGACTTACCATAAAAGACAAAATCTTGATGGAAGGATATGCCTCTGTATTGTCCCAGTATATACTCAGGTTGCATTTCTTGATGCAGCAGCAGACTGTGTTTAGTGACAGTGGTTTTCGGAAGTTCTCCTGAGCCCATGTGGCTTTATTTAACACCGCAATAGGATGGCTTCTTATATAGTGCCACCCGAAGGCTCAAAGGTTGTGCACATTCAGACTGATATGTCTCTACATTACTTTTAAGTCTTTTCACAATATTGTTATAGTGAAATTCCCAATCCAGGCTCATTGGAAATACTTGCCTCAGCTTACATTTAAACATGAAATATGTTGCTCTGGGTACATTTCATTGCACTTCAGATGGAAAATCCACTAGAAGGCACTGTCTACCTTTTTTCAAATCTGAAATACGTTACTTGGGGTACATTTTGTTGTATATTTCAGATACACTTTCTTTTTGTAAACGTTCATGAGAATACAGGACTTGGAATGCAGATTGACAAGGGAACCACTGACCTAAACCCTTCACTATACCCAACTAATAGCATTTCAAAAGCAGTGCACTGCAACATTAGTTCAACACCATACAATACAAAGCTACTGAGCAAGCTGACCATGTCACAAAAGTTGTCTATATAGATATAGAGGAGGCAAATGTAATTGATAACAAATCATGAACATTGTTAAGGTGTTTTGTGCAAAATTTATTTATTTGGTTTTGTGCAAAGAACTGCATGCTTTTTTACATTTTTGTTTTGGTCTTTATTTTGGAGTTGTGCAAAGAGCTACATGACAATCTTTTATTTGTTGATTAAATATCCCTATAAATATCATTAGTTTGAATAAGAAACACAAGTTGTTGGCGTCATACTGCCATGTAGCAGTTGAAGTATGTTTTTGTGGTTTTGCATTTCTTAAAATATTCCAACCTTTTCCTTATTAGAGTTGTAAGAACTGCCCATCATTTATGAGAAATTTGCTTGTTGAATGCTTACAGTATTGTTTGTTTTTATTTCCTCCTCCTGTCTGGGCAGTGAGGGTGTAAACAGCAGGGATCAAGGCGGTAAAGTGTGCAGTGCCTGAGGGAAAGCTCTTCTGAAGTGCTCATAATATGGAGCAGGCTTCTTCAGCCCTTTAAAATGAACCCAATCTCAGCCCTGCGGCCACCGGCGCCAGCACCACTGCCTGGTTTATGGGTCTTTACTGCTGTATTTGTGTGTGCGCGTGTGTATACTGCCACTCGTAAAGGTTTCTTTGAGGGCTGATTACACAGTAATCATAGATGAGGGACATGGATGTATGATGGAGGCTTTAAGTATATGGCTGTCAGATTTCATGGTGACGTGTGACCGAATGGAGTTCAAACCACAACAGAGGGACAACAAGAAACCAGACTGCCTTTAACTTGTCTGTTGTACATTGCTACAGAGCTGCACTATTAGTTTTTTTTTTGTTTAAACAGGAAAATATGCAGAGAGACAAGTTTAGGTAAGCTATTTGTAGGTTGAAAGTGTAAACATTGAGGCTCTGTGGTGCTATCAAAACATTTCTCTGTTTGTTTTAGCAGCTAGATTTAGCAACAGCACAAAAAATGATGTGAGTTTGAGGGCGGGGCTGTGTATGTAACTGACCAATAGCAGAATGGTTGAGTTTTCAGCGAAACCTGTTTGAAAACCGTCTGATTCAATGCAATGAATTAGTTTATGTTTTACTGTATTTCAGTTTCATTTTAATTTAAATTTTGTTTTTTGTCATTTTTGTATGTAACTTTAGTTCGTTTTCATTTGTACGAACTGTTCCTTACATTCTTTCCGCTTTATTTCAGTTAACCTAAACAGTTTTTAATAGTTTCGACTTTAGTAGTAACACTTTATAACGAGGTCCCTTAATTAACATTGGTCAGTGCATTAACAAATATTTACTAATCATGAAGAATGCATTAATTACAGTATACAGCTGTTCATTGTTAGTCCATGTTAGCTAAGTTCCCTCAAATGGTATTGTGTCGGAAGATGCCTACTTCAGTGTTAAATTAGTATAATTGATATAAAATTTAGCAACATTACTATACTATGTTTTATTTTATTTTTATACCTTTTAAATTAGTTTTAATTTTAGTAAAAGTTTTTCTTTTCTGTTTTATCTTTTCTATTTTTATTAATTTAATTGTTTACTTTTTGTGGTATTATTAATTAATTTGGTTATTAGTCATTTATTTTAGTATTTAATGTTAAATAAAAGGAAATGCTTTCTTGGAAACTGCTGTTTTTATTCACTAACTTCATATTTTATTTCACGTAACAATTAACATTTTTTGTTTTAGTTTTAATAACATCCAGGGCCTACTTACTACTATAATGTATATGAAAAAGCAGTAAAGCAGCCTTGTAGTACATCTGAATCTGCAGCATTCATACTTAAAAAAAAACATACTTTATTTACCACCTAGAAATAAATAGTATGTAACCTCAACAGTATACACACTTTTGGACACAGCTATACACTGGGTTTCACTAGTGGCCAATTACACGCTTTACCTTTAAAGACATTATCTAAAATTACCATAATCTACGATTTACTCTGTAAGCAATGTTCTGTGAGATTTGATTACAGGTCATTACTTTATACACCCTTCAATTATGTGACACAAAAAACATAGAATGTCTTTGGTAATGTGAATCTGTGAATTCATCCAGAAGTTCATGTGCAGTGATACAAACTGAAGATAAGGTGAAGGTGAAGTCACATGTGGCCAAGTATGGTGGTGACCTATACTCAAAAATGCACACACACAGCAGTGAACACACACACCCACCTTGTGGTTCCCAGGAAGCATTTTGGGGTTTGGTGCCTTCAAGGGACTCACCTCAAGGCTAATTTATACTTCTGCATCGAGTCTAAGCAGTAGGTCCAATGTAGTCTTCGCACAGTCAGATTTTTCCCATATCCTGATGCAGACATTGACGGGCAGCTCTCAAAAAATGTAACAACACATTGCTACGATGCAGAGTGCAAGATCTGTGATTGGTCGACTTGGTAGTGGTGATGAGTGTGGGAGGGACCATTGGCATGAGTGTTTTCCAAGTCTCGAGTCTTGTGGCGGAGCTCCAGATGGATACATTTGTTTTGAGTTTATTTTATGATTATGAACATTCGGCAGTTCCTTCTTCTGTCTTCCCTGGCTGGGTGTGAGTTTGAGCTACTTCTGTAGTAGCATCACACTCTCAATCTTAAAACACTGACGACACGAACATAGAAACCACATCGCCTACTAGCGTTTCGGAAGTGCTATTGCCAGAGCAACACAGACAGAATGCAGAAGTATAAACGCTCAGAATGGTGTTGTCTGCTTGCAAGGTACAAAAAGGGTACCTTGAAGTATACACAGAAGTATAAATCAGGCTTCAGCCATGGTATTGAGGGTGGAAGTGAGCACGGCTTATTCACTCCCCCCACCTACAATCCCTGCCGGTGCTGGGACTCGAACCTGCAACCTTTTAATCATAACACCAACTCTCTAACCATTGGGCCTGTGCTGCCCAAGCTCTGTATTGCGGTTAAAGTGATAGTTTAGCCCAAAATATTTTTAGAATGTTGTTAATTTACTCCCTCTTAGCTGAAACTATGGTCCATGGTGATTCATAAAATGTAAGTCAACAGCTACTGGCACTTTGAGAGTCAAAAAAGCATTCAGGCAAAACAAAACTAATAATTGTTGCTTCTGACAGAACACTGAGGTCTTATGAAGGAAAATGAATTTATATTATAGTTGTGTATATACTTTTATCCATTGACTAGCACTTAATAAAACACCAGGGACCATCTGAAAATCTTTTTAATGTTCTGCTGTAGAAAAAGTCATTTGCATTTTGGATGAATAAAGGTAATTAAGAGCTAATTTTCATTTTTGGATGAACTATTCCTTTAATGCTTTACTTAGTTAAATAGTGTGCCTTGATGACAGATATGCAAATACTGTATGCATGCTAGAGGCAATAGTGGTTGTTTTAATCAGGATTAACCCTGGAGAGTTTCTTACCAGTAAATGTTAACTCTCATATTTAGCTTCCCTGGAATACATTTCTGCACAAAGGTTGCATTGTTTTCTTCTTATGATTGCTCAAAGGAATGTTTAATATATAAATTAATGTGCCTTTGACTCATCAGGATTATTAATATTCAAAACAATGTGTCATTCAGTAAGGTCTGATGGATTTTCACTTTGTTCTCAAATTGTTACCAGACTACTTGAGAAAAATGAACAAACGAGAAAAGGACATTCTGTGCAATGATGTTCAAATGGGGAAAACATGAAAAAAATCAGACAGATGAGTATTACGCTACTAAATTGAATGAATCATCTCTTCTTCAGACAAAGTCTGTCTCCCAGTAACACTACAACCTGTCCCTCATCTTTTGTCAACCGTCTCTTTGTCTCTCTCTGTTCCTCTGGCTCTGTGTCTAGGGAAAAAGACTTTTCGGTATTTTATAATTCTGACAAAAGAGGATTGAAAATCCTTGTGACAGTAAAGCACAGCTTGCTTCCAGCAGATCTGCCTTTAATGTATGATACTCTGACAAGGAAACGCATGTCATCGAAACCGATATTCATCAAAAATTAATTTCCTTTCTTTTAAAAACCCAAACCACTTCTTGCTTGGTGCTATAACTTATGAAATCCAGTGAAAAGATAAGAAATATATCTGCAAAATTATGATCAAAGAAATGTCACCCATATCATTATGAAAAATAATTAATCCAGTGAGAATAGTAAATTTTGCTCTTGAATCATCCTCTGTGAAAATATCCAACGTTTTCTACCTGAAAGGTCATTTTTGTTAAATGTATTATAGACTTGGAGTTTGTAGCACATTGACATTATGGCTATACAAAAATGCATGTATTTTTCATATGAAAATGTATATCTATTTTCAAGAAAATAAGTAACACCTAACCAAGCTACATAGACTGATTGGAAATATGTGCTTCATTTTTGAAACCACAAAACATATTTCAACATACATTCCACTGCAGTTTTTAGGTAAAATGAATGCTACAGGGCAGTTTGATGCCACTTCTCTTTAGTATGAAGAACTTCTGTTCTTTTTTACACTAATGATATATACAGGGACATATAATTAACAAATAGAGGATTATTTTCATGCAGTGCTTTGCATGACACACCCCCAAAAATAAATAAAACAAAACAAGATAAAGGGACGATTATTTGTAATCAAATACATTTCCTCTATCTCCATATCGACAACTTTTGGTGTGGTCAGTTTGCTCAGTATCTCTCTTTGCTCAGTGTTGTACAGTACTTGTGATGCAGAGCACTCAAGTTTGAGTCCAGTGAAGCACCGTTCCTCAAAAGAGATAAAACAATGTAAAATCTAGGTAAAACTATATATCCAAAGTGCACTTTTCTCTTACGTTTGCTTTTGAAATCACTATTGGTTGGGTTTAGGAAAGGGTTTAAGTCAGTGGTTTGTGATCTGTAAGTCAAGCCCCAACGTCTTGTGGATGTGATCAAGAAGCAAGTGTATCTGAAATGTACAACATAATATACCCTAAGCAACATATTTCAGATTTACAAAAATGTACACAAAGCCCTCTAGTGGATTTGTTATCTGAAACACCGAATCATACTCGGCAACGTATTTTACATTTTACCAAAAAAAAGTAGGATTACGGGGGAGGAGGAAAAACACAAATAAGTCACATTGAGCTGATCATTTGGAAATAATATATAATAGACAACAACATGCTGGAAATATTATTCAGATATTTTGGCTCATATTGACATTATTAGGGTGATTACACAATACATTTTATACAAGGATTTCTATATTTGGCTTTGTCTTCCTGTTTTCATTCTTGTTGAAGGTAATGATTAAAAAGTAGTTTGACCAATAACATGGAGACAAATACAAATTCTCAAGCAAAGCCACCTCTGCCATTTCATTCACTAACTTTTCATTCAAGTCTCACTTCAAACTCAAGGCACTTCATAATATCCATTTCTTCCAGAATTCTCAGCATAGTCATCATTTCCCACTCGCACCAAAATGTGCTCTCTTGCTTAAAGCCATTCTCATTTGTTTGTTGTGAAATGCCTAACAACTGCCGCATGTGTGTCCTGTCGCACAATGAAACAAAACGAAACTAAACGAAAGTACTACAAAATGGTAATAGTTTGATTGAGGTGTTTACATGTCTGTACTGCACTTCAATAATGCAACTAAAATAGGAATATTCCATGTCTTCATTTGATTTCTGTTTAGTTTGATTATGAGTTTAGTGGGATTAAGATAATCAAAAATCGCTGTTTACATGGTAGACTCTTAGTCAGAGTATTGCTTTACTCATATTAAAATCGGAAAATATTGGTGTCCATGTAAAAGTGTACAAATTGGTCAATCATTGTTTGTGAAAAGGTGGGATCGAAAGAGAATGGTTAACGCAATGCAAACCAGATTTAAAGTATTACTTTTCTTCCCCATTCTTATGCTCTGTCAGAACTTCAGTAGATCATCCGGGGCCGGTTGCTCCAACAACTTAGTGTAGTTGCAACATAAAGAAACACTACGTTCCAAATTAAGCACTACTAAATAGTGTTGGGTTGCACCACTGAACATGGTGTAAAGTAACTCTATGTTCCAACAATATTTACACCAGAATCTACCAATGAATAATGGCAGAAAAGAGAAGACAGCAAAATTGATGAACATTGATGAGCTATGATAATTGATAACGAAGAACCACAAGTTCTCACTTCCTTCCTCTCCCTCTGCTCTTTTGCTTTTATTTAGTTTTTGATGTCCTTCAAAATCACATTATTTTTGGTTTGTGACAGATGACACTTTATATTTATACCAAGAAGAGTTTCATTGTGTTTTTATTCATCAATTAACATGAGAATTTCCTCACGACTGAATTTGTCTTCCGGTTTATTTGCTCTTACATGTAGGCTATTAAAATAATGTACAGTTTTGATTTTGAAGTTTAATGTTTTGATTTGGATAACTTTTCAAATTGCGCTCATGTGCATTTTAGACTATTTATTTTCCAGTTTAACAATTTGAATATTGAACAATTTGTAGGGTGGCTCAGTGGTTAGCACTGTCGCCTCACAGCAAGAAGGTCGCTGGTTCGAGTCCCGGCTGTACCAGTTGGCATTTCTGTTTGGAGTTTGCATGTTCTCCCCGTGTTGCATGGGTTTCCTCAGTACTTGGTTGCAGCTGGAAGGGCATCCACTGCTTAAAAATATGCTGGAATAGTTGGCAGTTCATTCCGCTGTGACGACACCTGATAAATAAGGGACTAAGCCGAAGGAAAATGATTGAATGAATTTGAAGACTTCTGATTGGGTATTACGTCATTTAAAACAACTACCAATAACCTTTTAGAGAGATTACGAACTACAAACCATGTTCTGCTTCTGCAACCGAAGTACAAATTTAGTTCCAAATTAACTAGTAGTTACTAAGTCTCTAATGTGGACTTTACGTTCCAGTTTAAGCAGGGACTTATGAACAGCTGGTACAGCTTACCCTGGACCACATCTACATGTCATAATGCATTTAAAGATTTGAATAGGTGTACCAAATAAAGAAGTGTGTTTGTGTTTACCCAAAGTTCAGTCTTTGCAAAGACATGATGCAATAGCAGTATTATTTCTATATATATCATTCAGCCCTATCTCAAAACCAAGCATTGAGTATCTCATAAAGAGCTCTTATACGAGGTTGAGTCTGGTCTCTGTGTCCCGGCCCGTCTGTGTCCACATGCCCGGATCTGCACACTATGCTGCTAATGAGAGGGATGTCAGGGGTTGTCGAGGAGGAACTGTCCACATCTGGGAGGCTAATTATAGCAGTCTTATTAGTTTGACCCTCCACATTCTTTCTCCTCTGATCGCTGTAGGAAAGATGAGACCTAAAGTGAACCCGTTTTTTAAGCACTCATTTGTTAGAATGGCCAGGATCTGACTGAACTTGACAGCTGGTCACTCATAAGCTGGCAATCTGTGTTTATTGCCAGGGTTTCTAGAGATCAACTTTCACTCGCAAGCTAGCACTGTAGCACTGGGGGTGTTTGAGATTGAGAAAGATATTGTTGAAAAGAAGAGCATTGGTGAGACACTGATTTCCATATAAGCTATACTCACCTTATTCTGCAATGCGGAAGTAAGCTATTTTTTGAGATTGTTTTAGGACTTGCGAATGACTAGGAATCACAAATGACAATAAACAGTCAAACTACTGGCTACATGTTTATGACTATACATAAAAATAATGAAAACAAAAAAACTTACAATGGCTGCACCTATTCTCATGTGAAAGAATATAATCAATACAGGTTTGGGTGGATTCAAACAAATAATTTTTTGTGTGAATAATTTGTCTAGAATGAGTCTGCAATGCTCATTATGCTTTTGATTCAAAAGTACTCCTTCGGGTGCTCCTGTTTCCTCCACAGTCCAAAGACATGCGGCATAGGTGAATTGAATAAACTAAATTGGCCATAGTGTATGTGTGTGAATAAGTGTGTATGGATGTTTCCCAGTACTGGGTTGCAGCTGGAAGGGCATCCGCTGTGTAAAACATATGCTGGATAAGTTGGCAGTTCATTCAGCTGTGGCGACCCCTGATGAATATAAGGACTAAGCCAAAGGAAAAAGAATGAATGAATGAGTATAATTATAATTTTGTAATTTATAATAGTACTTAATAACTAGTTTTAGTTATTTGAGTTTGCACAAAAAAATTTACAGACAATTAGAGATCTGTAATAGTAACTATTTTACAATATTACTGTTATAATATTACTACAGTATATTTTTGATTAAATAAGTGCAGCATTGGTGAGGATAAGGACCTTCTTTCAAAAAATGAAATAAATAAATACAAACCCCAATTTGTTTTTGCACGTGTGTGATTGATGTTGTTAATTAACTTGTATGCCATATAATTAATATCAATTCTTTCTTTAGTAAAACAAAAAAATTCTAATACAACAATCATTACAATGGTTAAAATTGAATAACAAAGCTGGTATAAAATATAAATTAAATGGCAATATTACTACAATATGAACTAAAAATAAAAGACAACTTGCACATATAATAACAAAAAAATTACTAAAACTTAATTCATAAATAAATGAAATATAAATAATATAAATATGAATATCTAAAAAATATAAATAATAAAAATACAAACAATAAATCTGATTGAAATATTTTAATAAACACTATAGCAATATATCTGAAAAATACACTATATTTTTTGTTTTTTTGGGAATAATTTGCCTATAATAAGTTTGCTCATGTTTTTGATTCACGTAAAATAACCAACTGATAAGAATCATTTACTGAAGCAGATTACATGTTTATTCATTAGAAAGAATCTGCTTATTAGTTGTTATTTTAGTGTTATTATTATAAAATTATTATTATTACAAAAAACAAATCTAAAAATATCAAATTTCCCAATACTGACCTTTTAACAAAACATAACTAAGCACAATACGAATAACAGCCAAAACTTCAGGATTCCATAAGAGTGTATGTGTGTGTGTGCGTGTGTGTGTGTGTGTGTGTGTGTGTGTGTGTGTGTGTGTGTGTGTG
>CAIGQV010018227.1:20916540-20940042 GCA_903798115.1 Danio jaintianensis | reverse complement strand
GTGTGTGTGTGTGTGTGTGTGTGTGTGTGTGTGTGTGTGTGTGTGTGTCTGGCTTGTGATGGATGTGTAGTGATGCTGAGGCCTGGTGACGATGATCTGACGTCTCAGTCTGACTCACTGCAGCCGTGTGTGTCTGTGCATGTGAGCGTGCAAGAGCCGCGTGGCATTATTCATTCTCTCTCAGCTCAATGCCTTCAGACGATCCACCAGAAGCTTGTGTGACGCACTCATCGCACCGGCCGTCACACACATTCAGCACAATGGAGCGAGCGGACCACGGATGTTTCTGCATGCTCTCTGAAATCAATAAGTGCATTTGCGTGTGCATGTTTGTGTATTGGTGTCTCTCTGAAAAGATCTGGTCAAACAGGTTGCTTATTTCCTGCTTTTGTTTTGGAGCGCCGCACATTTATGCATATGAAGTAGTGAGCTGGGTGGCCTTGAGACGGTGAGCCTCAGTCAAACAAAGTGAAACATTAGAAAGTATTGAGACCAGCTATGAAAACACCAGTCAGGACAACATTCTCATTCTGTCCTCTAGCACAAGCTTTCTGCTCGTTTTGAAGCCTGAGAAAAACACAAAAAGGCTCAAGAAACAAAGTTGTGTGGTTTTACTAGGTGGTCCATTTTGTTACTTTGAAAATGCATAGAGAAATAATTATGAAATGTGCCAGGACATAGTAATTATTCATTCATTAATTTTCTTTTCGGCTTAGTCCCTTTATTAATCAGGGGTCGCCACAGCGGAATGAACCGGCAACTTATCCAGCATATGTTTTATGCAGCGGATGCCCTTCCAGCTGCAACCCTTCACTGGGAAACAACCCATACACTCTCATTCACACACACACACACACACACACACACACACACACACACACACACACTCATATACTACAGACAAATTAGCTCACCTAATTCACCTATAGCGCATGTCTTTGAACTTGTGGGGGAAACCGGTGCACCCAGAGGAAACCCATGCGAACACAGGGAGAACATGCAAACTCCACACAGAAATGCCAACTGACCCAGCCGAGGCTAGAACCAGCGACCTTCTTGCTGTGAGGAGAGAGCGCTACCCTATGCGCCACCGCTCCACCCCATAGTAATTATACACACATAAATTTAAAGGGGCAATTGAAAAATCATTACACTCACTGAGAGGCTAAACCGCATGTCACTGATGAAAAGATGAATGATGCCTACTGTATGATGACTGAAATCACCAAATAGCCTTGAACAATAACTAAATGCACTACAGAATGTTACATTTTCAAATACATGCAGTCTATAGTTTTGTTTAAATTGTAAATTTAAACAATTGTAAGTCTATAGCAATCGATGATTGGCTCCTTTACTAGAAGGCAGGGTTTCCTTTTAGAGCAGCCATATTGACTGTTTTCCCCATTCAAAACTATACATGTGACATGTCTTGTGTATTCTATAGTCTTTGAAAATACTATTCTTGAGTAATTTTAAAAGGGCTACTTTTTTACTCATACTTTGAGTAACATTAAGAATATATGCTTTTACACTTTTTGCATTACATTTTTTGGTCAAGTAAAGGTACTTTTATTTGAGTATGTTTTCTGTATTCTTTAACCACTGTGCATTAATATGTCAAATAAAGTGTTTTTTGTTTTTTTTTATCCTGCAAGTTTCTTATTTCAGTCACCCATGTTCTTCCTGTCCATATTCATAGAACAGGCATTTACGCTACAGACCTGCAGCTCTAACCTTTAATCTCTTTACATTCAGCTTCTGAAATGTGCCATTTAGGACAGAGCTGCTTGTGTCCGTTGCCTTGACAGAGTTGTTTCGAGGGTCTCCACATGTGCCTCTCTGCTGTGGTTCTCTGTCCTCTTTATCTTTTGTATGCTAGGCTGGTAATGGCGAAGGGTCAGCAGCTCTGACGTTTATTCTGACGTGTATTGTTCTCACACGTATCATGCCGTGGGGGAGATGCTATCTCATTTCTGTCACCTCACAAATACCATTTTCTCCTGAGCTTTCTGATAACATATTTCACATCCGCTTGACCATAGGCAGCTAGCCTCACAAAGCCAGGGTTTTCACCGGGTCTTGTCGAGGCTGTAGTTTATTGTGGGCATTTTGACATGAATAAAGCATCAAACAATGATATGGAAAGCAGCCAACTGCACTTTTCATTTTTATGTGTGACAAATTGTTACATTTAGGCTTGTTTATCTGAAATAATAGGTACCACAGTCATGGATTTAAATCAGTCAACTTGAACGGCTGCACACACATACACACAAAAACTTTTTGTTAAACTATGTTAAACTATTTTTGTAAAACCACAAACTAGCGATTTTCAAAATATGCTATAAATATATATTTTATGCTCTTACCCCAAGTCTACCCTAAAACAACTCTCACAGAAAACAGTCTGCATTTTTACATTTTACTTTATTACAAAATGATTAGTTCTGGATGATCTTCAGTATCACACAAGGTCATAAACGACTGGTGTTTCTGTCCTTGAAGGGATATTTGGTCTTAATAATGTACCAAAAGCACACACACAAAGATATAAATGAGATCGTTCAAGCCAATATGAATTAAGCACTAATTCCCTAAACTACTTTTAATTTCATTTTATTTAATTGCAATACGATTACATTCTTTTTGTAATAATTAATACTACAATAGTTGATCAGCGTGAAAAGAAACAATATTGGTCTTTGAATAAAACATGCTTGTTTTGTAGTATTATTTTATTTTATTTAGCTTTATTTTATTTTATAAAATTATAAATAAAATTAAAAGCACAGTATGTCATTTTCATTATACGGTAAGTATTCACAACAAACAAAGGCATTGTTTGACGATGCCGTGACAGAGTGTGGGACTTCATGAGAGTTGTGGTCTTCATTACATCCTACAGGACTTGTGCAGAAATCATGTTCTTGGATGAGCTAAATTATTCACAACTTATTATCACAGTATGAAGCAGAGTAAGCCTGAAAATCCATAGGACTTTCCATGAGACCACTGAAGCAATTGCTGAGAGAAAAGTGACATGGCATGAAAGCAGCAGATCTTTTATTATGCCAGTCAACTGCTTTTCATTACTCTGGTCGTGATTACATGGTGAAAAAACAGCTCTGTTTTATCACACTAAATACAATTTAACGTTCTGTTTTAATGCTGTTCTGCGCTGTCTACATAAGGCTGTACATATTAAAGTGTCTTTGGTGTTTCCCTGTTTTCTATAAAACGAAACCAGAATAGGATGTATGAGGGTGTATGATGTCATTAGGATTGCTAGTAAAACTACTTATTTCTCTGGATTTAAGCATTCTTAAAAACATTGAGATAATGTAAGTGCATTAGTCAGCAAAATATATAACACTGTTCTTGTGGTTTTGGATATTTTGATGAAAAAGAAAATTCGCCTTTAACTAAAGCAATTGCTATTGAAAAGCGTTGTGTACTTACTTGGAAATGCATGTACAGTATATATAATTTAGCCTGTGTAAATGAAATTCTAGCTTCTAAACAATTAAGTCCCTGAAACTGAACTGTGATCCTGAAGATGCTTAATGAAAGCTGTCTTTGATTATCAGTCTCTTGTCTTCTGGACATCAAACATTGCATGCAAATGCTGTTACAGTAAATAAAATGCCACTTAGATACTGCCACTTAGATAAGAGAGAACCACAATTCAGCTAACAGATTGTTCATTTAAATATGATAGTCATTACTGTAAGTGCTTAAAGGGATAGTTCACTCAAAATGAAAATTCTGTAATCACTCCTTGTTTCAAAACTGTCTTCTTTTGAACACAAATGAAGATATTTTGAAGAAAGCTGCAAACCTTTAACCATTGACTTCCAGAATATTTGTTTTTCTTACAGTGGAAGTCGATGGTTATAAGATTTCATCTTTCTTCAAAATGTCATTCCTTGTGTTCAAAAGAAGAAAGAAACTCATAAAGGTTAAAAACCACTTGAGGGAGACTAAATAGTGAGTAAATTTTTATTTTTTTTGAGTGAACTATCCCTTTAATCCCATGCTGTTCACATGAAGTTTGGTAAATCACAATTATGCATGGTCGTCACTCCCAAGTTTTGCAATGTGTACGTGACCACATTTTCTCACCACAGTAATAATAAATCACAAAATAAGGTCAGGCTTATATAATGGGTGTGTTGGTCCTCCATCAGTGTCAAGGGTTAATACCTTTATTCAATATTAAAAGTACAAATGTTACACTGTCTAGAACAGTGAGTGATTTTTTGTCTTTTGTTAATAATAATCAACAATAAAAATGACTTGTCTTAATATTTAGCCCTTCACTATAGTGAGTTTCTTCATGTATATTGTCCATACAAATAAAATAATTTGTTGTTTTAACACGTTTATAGTATTATGGCTGACTGTCAGTCTTTATTCATTTCCCGAAGGCAATTTGGTTGCAGCATACAAGTATGTCACACATAATACACAAAAACACACTGTACAATACAAATCTACCCTAAATTTAAAAACTTTACAGCTGAGGGGATAAATGAAAGTTTGAACCGATTTGTTTTACTAATATTGTTTTACAAGTTCTGTATCGAATACCAGAAGGGAGACGGTAAAACTCAGAATACTCTGAGCTTTACTCAAAACTTGTCTATGTAACTGAGCCATAGTCATCTGTTTTCTCCCTGTTATTTTTCCTCCTAGGTTTACAATTTTCTCCAAACAACTCTTATTTTTCACACTTAGAGAACTGAATCAGCGGATTCAAGTGTTGTCAGTCGATTGAATGGACGTTATCAGTGGTTTATCAGCTGATAGATATGGGCCAGTAGGGGTCTACTGCGCCTACTGTTCCTACATGCACATGGTTAATCTGCTGTTCTCGCGTAAATCCAGCAGAGGCCGCTCCGATTTACCTGCCCTCCTCCTTCCCTAAACCCAATGGTCATTATTTTTTCAAAAGCAGCGATTATTTTTCAAAAGCAGCGATTAACCTGCCCTCCTCCTTCCCTAAACCCAACCGTCTGTTTTTAAAAAAGCAATAAAAACAAATAATTAACTTTTGTCTTAGCTGCTTTCTGAAACCGTTTTTCGGCAGATTTGAACCCAGTCATCGCTGTCAACTCCGCTCCACGTCTCAAGTCTGCTGACGTACACGGTGAGCCACTGGAGAAACTAATAACAGTGGAAAATCCATGTATATGGAGGTAAGCGTGTATACCACCACGCGTGATTTTTAATGAAATTATACTATTTCCCGTTAATTGTATTTTATTAACGCCTACCCCAACCCTAAATCCAACCGTCACAGTAATGTAAAATTTCCCATTAATTGTATTTTATTAACGCCTACCCCAACCCCAACCCTAAACCCAACCGTCACAGTAATGTAAAAACACATCTGGATCTGAACTGTTCTCTATTAGAATAGCTGATTAACCATGTGGATGGATGATTACAACCTTCTGAGCCCACTAGGAGGCGCATAAGGCCCCTACTGGCCCATATCTATCAGCTGATAACGCCCATTCAATCGAGTGATAACATTCGAATCGGGTACAACAAAGCAAGGTAAAACATAACAGTGACTGAATGTATGAACTGTAAAAAATGCACATGAGTGATTTATCTATATTAAATTAGCTTAATTTCTGCAACCAACCAATCAATCAATCAATCAATCAATCAATCAATCAATCAATCAATCTTGTCCCTGGAAATCATTTCCAAGAAGCAACTATTTCCTCTTAAAGAAGTTATTTTCAGATTCTACTGTGAATGTGGAATTGATTTGGTTGATAACGCTGAGGTTACCAGGAACAAGTGAAGTACGAGTAAATAAACAGATGGCAGAAGAAGCATTAAGTGCTGCACATGCACAGGTCAACCAGGAGGCAGGATTGCTCTAACCAAATATTTAGTCTCACGTAGAATGAAAAAAGAATGTTATGCAGAACATTTGTAGCCAAACATTAGGCAGTCTTGAGTCTGTTATTATTGAGCTGAGCTTTGACATGTGTCAGGGATGAACTGGCTGTTATCAGCAGTGTGATTGTATCTGTGTGTGGGTGTCTGTGTTTGTGCATGTGTTTGTGCTCCGGGTCACGTGTGGGCCCCAGATTTTGGGAATGCAGGTGGAAACTTGGGTGGGGAAGGAGCTGTTATGATCTTACTAGTCATGCAAGCCATGTCGAACTTTTAATGATTGCCTGTATATGGGTTAATAGTGCACTTTTTGTTTTTAAAAACAAGAAATTAGACAATATGAATCATTAATAATGTTGCGATTAGTGTTTCGACTCATTGTTGATTAAGGAGTGAGGAATTGATGCAAGTGAAGATGTTTGTACAATCGCGTTATTGTCATGATCTGTACGACCCATTTCCAATAATAATTTATATAATTGAAGTGAGTATTGTCAAGTATGGTTACTTGAAATTGGTCCTCTGCTTTTGACCCATTCAAGTGCATACACACGAGTGAGAAGTGAGAGCACAGACACACACACAAACACACACAGTGAGCATGCCCTCGAAGCAACGGGAAGCTATTGGGTTAAATGCCTTGCTCAAGGGCATCTCAGTTAGGTATCAAAGATCTAAAGAGTATGGTTTCATTCACTCCCCCATCTTCAATTCCTGCCGGGACTGGGAATTGAGCCTGCAACCTTTCAATTACAAGTCCAACTCCCTGACCATTAGGCCACAACTGCCCCTTGCCCTTTTTTATATCCCTTGAAACAGAGTGTGATGTGGTAGGGATGGAAAATTCCCCTAAGAAATGGGACACTACTACTACACATGCACACGTCATCAAATGTTGTCACTAGCTCATACGTCATATCAGCAAGTTTATCAGATTACTTAAATTACTAAACAAATTTGTCAATGTATTTGGACAAACACAGTTCATTTTCAGCTCGAAAGCATATTTTTTTCTCGAAAGCGTTTCCTCGGGCTTCACTGTTATGACTGATCATTTTGAAAGAAGAAAACTGTACAGTGTATTTACTCAGTCCTCATTTTCATGGATGTAAGTCTGTCCGAAAAGTTAGGTGGAAGTCAATTCCTTTTTTTACAGCATGTCTGTTATTATGTTAATGTTGTTTCTTAAGGCCTATTTTGTCAAGTCATCGGGTAACGTTATCAAATTAAAAATTAAGTTGTGTAATATTTTGCAGGTGTTATAATAAGGGACCATTGTTAGCTAAATTTAGTGATTTTAGCAAATTTAGCGAATTTTCGTTTTTTTGAAGATCATGACCATAACATTATGAATGGCATAAATCAGATGCTTTTTGTTATAGAAATCCTTATTAATGCCCTTTTTTATATTTGTGGTGTATTCAGGGAAATTTCTCATACCCTTTTGTTTGTAGTGTGGTCCTGAAAAATCTTTATTTGAAAGGCTATATGGCACATCCTCCTTTTCCTACACCATCAAGCAAAAGAGAACTGGGACACCCCTACCCCTTTATGTGAAAACACGAACTGAGGGTTAGGGGAAAGTGGAGGGGCTAAGAAGTATAATTGGGATTGGGTCAAAGTGCATCCTGTCACACAGATGAAATATCATGAACTCAGCTTTTTTACATTGTTTTACTTCAGGAGATGTGACCATTTAACATTTGTGTGTAATAATATATAAATGTTACAAGGTGATTTTTGCATCATATTAAAACTGAAAGTTTGGACCACTCTTAATTTTTTTTTAATGTAATTAGTTAAAACAAGACAAAATACATAAGTGTATGTACTGTAAAGAGTGTTTTTCAGTTACATTACAGTCCAGAATTTTGGGATTAGAAAATGAATGTTTTTGGTTTCGGTTAAAATGAGAAGTTTTGACCATATTTGGAACAGTCGCGAATATTAATGAGATCTGCTCTGATGGGGTGTGCATATTAATGATATCATGTGGCTCATCATAATATATATTTTTTTCTGAATGGCCTGTTTTACACCATGATTTTACATGAGAATGAAGAAACAATGGTGTTTGAGGCTCACATTATTGTCATGTACTGAAACTCACCCGAGGTGCTACTAAAAAAGTACCAGGTACTAGATATGGAACCCAGTGGAAAAGCCCCAAAAGTGAGCCGTACAAAACCACACCGTGGCATGTAGAGAAAGCACCTTATGTGTCTGTGCACATCCAGTCCTGAGGTCTAATAATGTTGTTTTGGTTGGCAAGTTCTTGCACATGCCTCAAGACTGAACACAATATGCATTCAAATTTTGTCATCATTTTCACAAAATCTTGTTTTATGTATTTTACAAAGAGATGATAATGATAACCTTGTCATTTTCAAGTACTTGGACTTTGTGAGTAAATGGACTGTGCTTTTTTAGGCTTCCAAAATGCTGTTAAATGAATGTCCAAAACACATTTACTTGAAAATAGTCCCCTAAGCTCCAGGTTAGAACAAAATGTACTGTATGCTGAAAGTCAATGATCTGGCTTTGATCCTAGTCTCAAAACTAGTCAGTTCACACAGGAATGCAGAATAATGCACATCACTGCACTATTCTTGAAGGTTTACATATTTTAGCCAAGATACTTTATAGTGCTTTCCAATGTGAAGGTCAGTGAGTTTAGTGATAGCTCATTGACCAGCACCCACATTCCAAAGAAATCAATGTCACTGATTGTGGGTGTGTTTTCACCTGAATTTTGGTGTGCACGTGTGCCTGTGTGTGTGTGTGTGTGTGTGTGTGTGTGTGTGCGTGCGTGCGTGCGTGCGTGCGTGCGTGCGTGCGTGCGTGCGTGCGTGCGTGCGTGCGTGTGTGTGTGTGTGTCTGCCTGCCAGTTGGGAGTGGCTCTGATTCACTTTCCTACAGTTCCAGCTCAAGTCTTAATCTCTGAAATCACATGACTACTGCTCTTATCATAAACCTGCTGCATGTTTCCAAAGCTACACATGATACAGAATGTCAGTGGTTTGCTCTTATATTTGCATACATTTTAACCTTATAGACTACCATGTGGTTATACTCTGTGTGACATAAAGAGGGCATTCAGGCATGCAGGAAAACGCGATCATCTGATAGACTGCTTGCAAGAAGCTAATTGATGTAAATAAGCCAAGCTAAAAAGAAACATTCACATTTGCATATCAAGGTCTGGCCTATAGGCGTGCTGTCAGTATTCAGATGTCAAAAAGCTCTTCATAAAAATGCAGTGCTGCTGTCGGTTTGCACGTCAGCAGTGTTTGGTCACTCACTGTGAGTCATGCAAGTTCTCACTGTGAGTCATGTGTGTGCGCACACACACACACACACTGATTCATATTGTGCGATTTCAGAAAAACACTTAATGCTAAACTATCAATTTTAACTCATATAGTTTTATTAATTAATTAGATTAATTTAGTTTTACATAAGAAATAAATGCATATTGCAAGATTTACAATATTCACATTTTGTTATAAAATGATAAAATAATGTTTAATTATTTATTTGTGTGTTTGTTTACCTTAATATAACACATATAAAATCATGCTAAAGTGAATGTGATTTCTTTTTATTTGTAAATATAAATAAAAAATCTATTCTGTGAGATTTAAATTTGCATTGTGTTAGAAAAAGTTGCAATTCTTTTGCATTTATTTATTTATTTATTTATTTATTTATTTATTTATTCATGCATGCATGCAAGACAAAAAACTCAACTTGTCATAAAATACCTCTTTTTAATTAAGCATCCTTTTTAGGTTTTAAAATGATGAGCTTAGGTTAAAAAATGAACAGTTAATTAAGGTTTATTATTTGACTCACATCACATACACTTAATGCACAAATACACTTCATTCAACATGTACACATAGACATCACCTATATACTATATAACTGCAGGTTAACTATGTTTATATGTAATAACTTCAACTGATAAAGTTATTAGTTAATTAGTAATTAGTATACATTTATAGTAACTAATAACCTTGACTGAACTAATAAACTTGATTGTAATGCAATAATGCACATATTTTGGAAAGTTTTGAAACAATAATTATGGTGAAAATCTCTATACAAAAAAACTTGAATTGACTGAAGTTAGACCATGCAAGCAACCTTCCATGTCATTTTAACACATTGCAGTGAATATATTTCCTTAATGTCTTTTTCTGCATGCACAAGCATGGCTTTGCTGAAACAGATGTTTGAGACTTGCAGATTTCTGAATGTCCGTTTGAAATGCTGAGTCATTTCTTCTGAGTGTGATATATAGAGGCTCCTGCCAGTTCTTGTCTTCTGCTCTTTCTCAACAATTGGCCCACAAACAGTCGCCAGAACTAGAACTAGTGTATGTGTGTTGATTTAAAACCCATGCTGTGAGCACACTCATTACTTGGCTGAGTGACTGTGTGTGTATGTGTGTCCGCAAGAATGTGTCATATGTCAGTGCAGCCGGAAGATTTTATCAATGGCACATACAGTACACTCACCAAATCCTCATCACACAATTTGACATTCAGATGAGAGGAGAAACGTCTCATCGTTTCACACACCTACACAACTTGCACCATGTTTGCTTAAAGGCTCAATCTGTTCGCACCTCTCTCGATGCTGCTTTCATTCTGCGAGTGTATGGTTTTGCGTTTAAAAAAAGACATGTGTAATTGTATGAGAATGTCAAGTTGTAGTTGCTTCAAATTGAGTGGGAGATCTTGGCTATAAATAATGATGATGTTACAGCTTAGCTTTGTTGACTGAGCTGAATTGAATGCAGTTGTCATATGCTAACCGCTAATCGGTGTTCAAATGCTGTGATTGCATCATTATTCGTAAGGTTTGTTTGTTTGTTTGTATTTTTATTATTATTAACAAAGCATGGAGACATGAAATAGCATAATAATATAATATCAATTCAACTAGCCCCCAACCCCCTCCCCTGCGGCCTCTTTTAACTTGGTTATCCAATGAATATAAGGCCCCGTTTACACTAATACATTTTAGTTTTAAAACGCATAAGTTTTGCTACGTTTAAGCCTTCTGTCCATACTATCCTGGAGTTTTCAAGCACCGAAAACGGAGCATTTTGAAAACGCTGACGAGGCCGTTTTCGTTTTAAACCGCTGCTGCTCCGTGTTAGTGTGGATGGGGAAAACGGAGACATCTGTAAATGGAGGCAGATGTTCGACTATCTGATTGGGGCTTTTTCTCAATATTAAGTGCACAAAGTTCAGTCTTGCATCCTTTCCTTGTAAGTTTAGACTTTGCAAGTTTGATATGGAAATCAAACTCCCGAGGACACGTCGGGTAAATCTTCAAAGGGATCTTTAAAAGTAAATCTTTAACATCATTAAATGTTCATTAAACATCATCATTCACATCACCCTGGCTACATTGTTTCACTATCTTTACAATAAAATGAAAACTTGATATAAGCAACTGCCTATTTTCAATTTGATATTAACAACTTAACAGACACTAGAAATGTAAGGCGTCGTGTAGCTACATATTTATATGACCGTCATCTTCACTGTATGCATATTTATAACAAAACAGCGCCTATAAAATAACTGCCTCCTTTCATTTTCATTGAAAAATAGGAAACATACCCGGTCTCTTTCGCTGAATATCAGTATAAATAAAAGTATAATGTACAATAAGTTTATACAATATAGCAATCAGTCAAATGTGCAGAATCAGTGTATGTGGTTACATAAATTTATATATTAACTTGTCTTTGCGCTCAGCCAAAACACGTTACCTGAGAACAAGTAATAGATTCAAAAGACTGTTAGATAAACACAAGATTAATTAAATATCAGGTTTAACAACTTTAGTGAGATGACATCCAGCGGTAGATCCTTGATGAACTGTCCGACGTGTGCTGCTCTCACCTGGGAAGGTATGCTCAAAGCACACTGCTGACTGCCTGGAGCTCAGACTTTAAAGACTTTAAAGTTAAAGGGGTGGTGCAATGCTGTTTCATGCATGCAGAGTTATTTACACTGTTAACAAGTTGGACTCTCGTGCTCAAGTATCAAGTTTCAAAATATTATTTAGAAATATGATTGAGTATTTATTTGTCAAATATCATACTTCCGGGGGTTACCGTGTTCGACTTTTTTTTTCAATTCTGGCCCTATCTTGGCTCTTTCCCCCGGGAAAAACAGCACGTATGGGACTAGTGCGAGAGCAATCAAGAATGAGAGAATACAATTATACAAATGAAGGCAATCATTCTGGGTACTGTTCATTGCTTTGTGCAGTAAACATGCAGATTTTGTCAGCAGCTGTAGTACAGATCTTTAATGTAAACATTTTTAAGCTCACTCGCGCCATGGATAATTCCAACATTATAACATCCCGAAGTTGTACCAACCACTTGTATGTGTGAAAGTTATGTGGAGGAAGTCAGTGTTGCGCTAATAGTTTTTTTTTTTTTTTGCAGACGTTAAGCCAGCCAGCCTCGTCAGGTTTGTTTTGAAGGGTCAAAGTCAACATGTTTCTGACTGTAAAATGATAAACTAAACAGTACAATTAAACTATCACGTCTGCATTCTAAGGAAGATGTCGGTAGGCTATAATAATGATCACAACAACAATGATTTACAGCCCTGTCTTTTCCTTTTCTTAAAATAAGTACCTATCAAAGTTACAGAGGATGTAAATGGGACATTTATTGTTTTTGCTGAGACATAAGAAGAAATAAGACATATAAATGCACAAATATAAGTTTATAAGTTCAGTAAAAGCACTTACAATATTTTGTGAAATTTTAATTTAAAGACCAAATGAATGCCCTGAGATGGAAAGAAATGCCCACCATGGTTATGAAGTAGCCAGAGGTTGATACAACGTCCATATGAGCAGGCAAAAGATTCGAACACAAGACGAATAATTTATAGTTGACTCTTTTCTTTGAGAATCAATAGTTTTAAACATGATGCACTTTCAGATTTAAACCTCAGCTGGATGCGTTACACAGTGCATGGAAGGTAATTTTCAAAAACCCATAATAGGGGCTCTTTAAAATTAAACGTACATGAATTATGTGCATAATTATAAAAAAAATAAGTTAAGTCAACTTAATAGCTCCAAGTTACAACAGGTTTGCTCACTCTCTCTCTTTGTCTCTCTCTCTCTCTCTCTCTCTCTCTCTCTCTCTCTCTCTCTCTCTCTCTCTCTTTTATTTATTAATTTATTTTTTTAAATTTCATCATTTGCCTTAGGCTGTGGATGTACAATCAAGAGTTTTGTGTAATTCTGTGGTACCTAATTGATTTTTTATTTTTATTTTTTCATTTTACTTTCAGTGATGGTAACCATTGGCTTACTTTTTATTAATCACAAACCACATTTACAGCTAAAAATCTTTCGACTGGAGCAAAAAAAAGCCACCTACAACTTGCACGGCCTGAGGGTGAATAAATTAAAAGCATTTTTTTTTTCATTTTTGGCTCAGTTATGCCTTCAAGGTCTGTTCACTTGCATTAGATAAAGAAAAATCCTGGAAAGTTTGGCTCCAAATCCTAATCCTAAATCATATAAACATCTTTTAACAGCTTGGGTGTGAGTAAATACAGTAACCGAAAAGTTTTTAAAAATAGTTTTAGAAAACTGTTTTACAGTAAAATGTTCTATTTTATGCCAAAAGCATGAATAAGTGCAAAATCATTTTTGACATAATAATCATACCATTAATTTCTGTCGAATGAGCTTAATTACTGAACCAAGAATATTTCTTCATTCTACCTGATCATTAATAATTTTAGGCTCTAAAAACATCCCCTTAATGTTCCCTTAAGTTAAATAATATTATTTTGTGAAAGTTCTGTGGTCTTTAAAAACATTATTGTAACATTTCATTCATTTTATATTAATGTTCTGAGAATGTTCTCGGTAAGCTATAAAAAAAGTTTTTGTGGAAGGTTCTTATGGGGAAGATGTTTTTCTAGAAGGTGTTGTTTGAGTGTGCATGTGTGTGGAAGTGTGTGTCTAGTTTTGTGGTGTCATTTATTTATTTATTTATTTATTTATTTATTTATTTTCCAAAATGAAGCCCTAAGACAATCATTGTACCCTATATGTCCACAGCCTTAATCAAAATAGAAAATGTTTTATTTATTTATTTTTTTATGTTAGGGTCATTTTAGAAAAAGTCATCAAGATAAAAATGTTTTTTTCTGCTGTTAAAATGGTCACACGTCATTTTTGACCCTTAAGTCAACAGGAGGATTAAAATGCTATTTTATATTCTATTCTATTCTATTTTATAGAACATTTCATTCATATTATATTAATGTTCTAAAACTGTTTTTCTGTTAACGTTACAAGATCATTTATCAATAACAGCTAATGTCCCTAAGATGTTCCAAGAATGTTGTTCTAAGAACATTTTCTATCAACAATACAAGAACATTACAGAAATGTTATTTTAATAATGTTGCATGCTAACATTTACTCAACTTTTAAGGAAAGTAACTGTGTTCTGGGAACGTTCCCTGTTAGCTGGGTTTGAGCGAGTTACATTTATGCCAAGCTAACATGCAATTTACCTCCCTATAAGACACATGGAAAGAATTTGTTTTTATCATAGTTACATACATCTTTCTCTCAAAAAAAACCCCATTATGAATCAGTGACCTTTGCATCTCATTACATTAAACCCATCCCTCCGTTATTCCAGCATATTTACTTTTCTTACTGAAAGTCACATTGGGGTCATTTAGGGACTGCATTTTGCTTTTCTTTTTTTTATGAGACAGTTTCAGCTTGTTATTCTTGTTAGCGATCCACTCCAGTTCATCCCAGGCCATCTGGGGTTTGTTCATTAAATTTTACGACATGTCTCGATGTCCGAGTAAATACACACTTTCCTTTCTATCACGGCTCATTGAGTCTCTTGGCCAAGACCAACAGGGAGATGTTCCTCATCTCCACAACATGCTGGAAAAGACAGTATCGTGTTTCTGCCATTACACACACATACAACACGCTGTTTGGATGGAGAACTTTTGTACTCGGCTCACACACTAATTTGTTATTTGCTCGTGTCCAGCATGTTTATCTGCCGGGGGTGTTGGATTTTGGCTAGTATACAGATAAAAGCCTAAGAAAGAGAGAGAGAGAAAAGAGGAGAGCGGGGTTCACTGTGAGGGTGTGTTTGTCTATCTGTGTGTGTTTTTAGTGTGTGTCGGTGAGAAAGCAACAGTGTGTGAGTGGGTGAGCGCTGATGTGATAGCATGTTTTCCAGCAAAATGGGTGACTCATTTACATTAGGAGCATTTTTAAAAGCTGTCTGGAATTTCTGGACCGTCACTGTATTCTATGCAAATGAACAACATACAGTAAATAGTGGCTGTGAGTCAAATAAAGATGAATGTGATTCACTCCAAAAATGACGTTTGCTGTTTGTTCAAACTCCTTATTTAAAATGTTTTGTGTTTTTTTGGGAACAACTTAATAGTTTTATATTCAATCCACTTAAATTTGTAAAAACTAATAAGTTAACTTAATTCCTTCATGCTGTCCCAACACAAATCGATTGTGTGTAACCCAGCATTTTTTACAGTGTTTGTGGGCTCTTTGAAAAACATTAGCAACACATAACCAGTAATGACAATAATAGAAGATTACGGAGCTGTATTAGTGCTGCAGGCACTGCTAAGTTTATTAACACTATTACTTCAAAACCTGGTCATGCTGTATCAACTACAGCCAGTGGAGACACATTAACAGTTACACGCATCAGATATTTTAGACATATGTGCGTTTGTCATCATCTTCATGTGTTTATGTCTCCACTATGTCTGTACTGAAGAAGGTCTTTGTTCGCATACTCACTGCATTATTCTTTGATTTTAGTGTGTCCTGTGTCTCTGCCTGTTTGTGTTTGTTTACAGTGAAACATACAAGTGTGGCATACATATTACATCATTTTAACCTAGTTTTCCATTTATGGAAGCAGAAATTTCTTGAAACGATACATGTATGGACACAAAACTTTTAGAATCCGCAAGAAAAAATTTAACTATGGGTCTGTTTACACCTGGGAACTTCATGCGTTTTGTCTGATTGAACAGCTATCTGATTATGATACAGGCAGGGTGTAAATGCCCTCCGAAACGCATTCAAGACGGATATAAATCCAATCACTCAGACCACTTTAGGAGGGGGTTTCCAGACAAAACTGGACAGGTCTAAATGCATCTGGTTGTTAAAACCCCATATGTAAATTTTACTCCTCCCAAAATAAAAAAAATAAAAAATAAACATAAATGTGAGAGTGCACGTGTTGTGGGCTATATGACCATCAGATATACAAGAGCAAATGCATAAGCAATGGAAGGCCACAGGTGACAGTTTGCAATGTTTGCTTTATTTAAATGTTTTTGTTTTGTTTATTTTTAACCATAAATTAAATTAACATCAGATGGCAGCATTAACAACATACATGCAGAACGCACCTGTCTCTGTGAAAACAAATTAATAATAATATAAAAACATAGTGCTGCATTCATTTACAAAGCCACATTGTTTTGTTTTTGGGGGAGTATTTTATACACAAATTAATTTAAACCCTTTAAACCCTTTAATTTTGAATGATGTCTTGCATGTATCTGTATGACAAAAATAAATGTTTCATTTAGCCTATAAGGAAAGTAATCCTGGAGCCTGCATTGTGCGCTTGTAATGCTGTTTTATAGCCTGCATATACAATCATTTAAATGCCAAATAAGATATATAGCTTATGTTTCTGTAAATAATAATATTAAACAAATAAAATGCGATGTATCTGATGCTTTAGTCAACGCAACCTAGATAAATTTGCATATAGCACAGGATTTGGAGATCGGAATCATATCGATTTAGCAGAGATAAATTCATATAGAGATGCATTCATGTGGTCAAATATAAATGGATACTTTTTCAGAAATCAGATAGCGATCCGATCAGAAAAAAAGATGAAGTGACCAGTTGTAAACAGCTCCTATGAAAGTAATCCATTGAAATGTGGTTTTGACTACATCTGGTAATGGTATACAAACTCAAAATGTTTCAGACCCTGTTTACACCTGTATTTAATATAGTCATCCACTTGTGATCGAATCAACAAAAATGCATCAACTTAACACTATATACACTCAACAAAAAAATAAATGCAACACTTGTATTCCTCACTTTTTTATAGAACAGGTCTATCTCTCTTAAATATTGTTCACACATTTGTCTAAATCTGTGATCCAAGATAATCCATCCACCTCACATGTAAGATTTTGATTAGACAACATGATTATTGCACAGGTGTGCCTTAGGTTGGCCACAATAAAAGGCAACAAAGTGCAACACGTATCCTGCACATTGAGTCAATCAGGTTGTTGATTGTGGCCTGTTGAATATTGGTCCACTCCTCTTCAATGGTTGTGAGAAGTTGCTGGGTATTGGCAGGAACTGGAACAAGCTGTTGTTATATATGCTGATCCAGAGCATCCCAAACATGCTCAATTGGTGACATTTCTGGTGAGTATGCTTGCCATACAAGAGCTAGGAGGTTTTCAGCTTATACAGGAATTGCAGGAGTTGAATGGATTATTTCAGCAAAGGAGAAGTGCTCATTAACACAGATTTATACAAATGTATGAACAATATTTGAGAGAAATAGGCCTTTTGTGTACATAGAAAACGTTTTAGAACTTTGTGTTCAGCTCATGAAAAATGAGAGCAAAAACAAAAGTGTTGCGCTTATATTTTTGAGTGTATAAACAAGGCCTGTCACTCCAATGTGCATTTTCAGTAGATAAACATGTGCTTTAACCTTGATCCACCTCTATTAATGAAAAACAGTCACCTGCTGTTTCATAACTAATAAACCACTGATGCATGCATTAGTCAAAAAGCAAAAAAAAAACTCATCCACTCAAAACTGCGACTCCAATCACAGTCATCTGAATCAGTCCGTATGCCGTCAGCTCCAACAAAAAGCTGTGAAGTCCTCTTGGTGGAGACAGCGCTGTCTGTAACCGGCTACCAACAGAGCTCAGTCAATACATGCCACAGCCACTGGAGAGAAACTAAATGAGATTTTCTCTCAGGCTCCTTTTAACTCTCCCTTTTTTCCCCTTCTTCCCTCAGTAGCTTCCTCTCTGGCACTTTCCACCCCCTCCATCTGCTGTACTGCCACTTTAACAAGCCGTCACAGTTGTCAAATCAGGAAAACATGTCGGAGGTGATGTTTTTTTGAGCTCTTGTCAAAGGGGCCTTTATTTGGCTCAGTTCTTAGATATCTAACAGACCTGTTTATATGATTCTGTTTGCTTTTTTAAGATAGTAGAGGTGTATTTGCAGGTCAAATATACAGGTCTTAAAAATAAAGGTGCTTTATTGGCATCTGTGGTTTCATGAAGAAACCTTCTTAGAACCATTTCCATTGCACAAGAGGTTCTTTTTAATGAAATTATGTTCTTTAGATTATTTAATTGTGTGTTCACATTTGGCAGGTTTGGATTTTAATTGAAATAAAATCTGGTGTGATTGATCTGTTAGCACAAGTTTTTTCAAAACCATCTGCATTTACACATTAGCAAAAATGCTGTATTATGCATGCCAGACCAGTATTTGGCACTGTCACCTTGTTAGTAAACAGCACCTGTCAGGAAGTGATGACGACTATCATCAGCTTGGTGATGGTGTGTATGTAGACTTTTGGGTGTTTACAAGGACATGGCATCAGTGGCATTTTCAAAAATTTCCACTTTGTAACTCATTTGTAGATTTATGCATTTTCAGTCCCCAAAACTCCATTGTTGTTTAAATAAACTGGCTAAACACATAAAAAGGTTTCCTGTTTTTGGCTTGTGTAAAAGACCCCTAAAACAGGGTCTTTTGCTGGTCGAAGATGCTGGAATTTTGGAGACACCAGGTGTAACTATAACAAAACATATGCATTTTAAAATGAAAACACACTAGTTTAAATGGCACCTGAATATTAATATGCTGTAAACAGGTAGGCTGATAATGTTACAAATTTGTCTGCTTCCAAAAAACTCTAATGCAATTTGATTGAAATATGAATGCAATACATACAGATAATACATCTTAACAAACCAAAACCAGTACATGTCAAAGACACAATCGTAAAATGACAGAATGCTCAAGCATAGCTGTTTTTTTTTTTCTCTTAATAGAAACAAATATGATATAGCTTATTGCAGTTCAGCACAGGCCTCTTTGCAGGAGATTTTTGTTTTTGTGTGCAACGGATAAATTCCTGATACTGTTTTGACATTTTATAAACTCTTTGAGATTTTTCAACTAATATAAATACCACCACTAACATACAATGGGCTCACTCAGCCAAGGATCTAGTATTGTTTCGAATGTACGGTAAAATATGCATCATATGCATACAGGTATGCGTTTTGTATGTTTAAATTAGGTCTTTAATGTGACACTGAATGCTTACTGAACTAGAACTAAATATATATTTGGGCCAGACCAAATGAACCAAGAGGACTAAACTACAACCGTAAAATACACTTTGAGAACTGAAAGGTTTACTGAAAGGGTATTAGGGGGAATTTGGGATCATTTAAAAAATAAAAAATAAAACCTTTTGGAAAAAACATTTAAATACTGAGTAAATACTAACCCTACATTCTATTGGTATGTAAATATGTATTTCATTAACTTAATCAACCATTTATTTGAAACATATACATTTTTCTTCTTGACTGAGCCATAAATCTCCACTTCAGCAGCACTTATGTACATAGACCAAAACATCACAGTATGGTTCATATCTATACCCTGGAACTTTTTACTGAACTATTTGTTCAAACATAACTTGCTTGATTATATACAGCATTTAATTATTAATAATAATAATAATAATAATAAGTGAAAAATAACAAAATGAAAATGATTGTTCTTCTAGCGGTTTGCAGTATTTTCTGAATTCTAAAATATTTAATGAAATAATGCCTAATTTGCATATTTAAACATAACATTATTACAAAAAAATATATATAATTCCTAATGTAATAAATGAAATGGTGAAGTGTAGTCATAACTATTCAATTTTTTTTTTTTTTTTTTTATTATCCTAATCGCCTGCAGTATCAGCCTGCTTTTAGCACCTTTCCTAAACGCATCTGCCTTTTAGGGAAGCATTGTCGGTGTGTAGCTGCTTGTGTTTGTGCATGTATGTATATGTGTGTGTGTGTGTGTGTGTGTGTGTGTGTGTGTGTGTGTGTGTGTGTGTGTGTGTGTGTGCGTATTGTACCTATTCAATCCCATGGGAGGACATGTTGTCACAGTGGCTTTGCTGTCACCCTTTTAACCACTGGCAAAACGCCTGTGAGCTCTACCTTTGGGCCAGGGCTAAATTTAAGTTTGCCGGTCACAGTCCTAATCAGTAGCATCAAAACAACCATTAACTGTGGATCAGTCTGCCTCTCACGATCCGCCAGATCCCTGCGGACGCCACTCATAACAGGGCCAAAGAGAGACGACAACCACACAGGACCATTTCCCTCCAGCTCTCGTGTCTGCACTGCTACAAAAGCTAACGATCACTCCTGAGCCCTCTCTCTCACACACACACACACACACACACACACACACACACACACACACACACACACACACACACACACACACACACACACACACACACACACACACACACACACACACACATAAAAACACATTCATATATATGTGCTTGTGCAGTTAGCATACAAACAGGCCAAAGCTTAAGATCACAATCATGATATGAGAACATTGTGATCCTGGTTTGCACTCCCTCAGGATCTCTCAGTAAATCTCTGCTCATTTTTGGTGTTTTTTTGAGCTTGAGGGTAAATCTGTAGTAAGTAAATTTGTGACTGAATTATCCGCTAAATCACTAGCCGTGATCCTGATGAATGGTGGTAAATGCAGCTGGATTTGGCATGAATGTGAAGATGTAGACTGTGAACTAAAGGCACTTCTTAACTAGCACATGGTTACCCGTGCAATTGATTTGAAGTTGATTCAAGATGGAAAATTAGAATCTGCGGAACTTCTTCTTGAAAACACATGACTGTTAACTGCAACACAACGTTTATCTGGTGGACTTTGAGAACATTTGTGAATGGCAGTGTAAGCATGTGTAAAAAGCTGTTTGTATCCATATCAAAAATACAATAAAAGTACTAGAACTGAAAACTTGTGGAATATTATTTCAATTTAAAATATTTTTTTCTATGAGAATATTTTATAAACTGTCATTTATTCTTGTATATTAATAAATTATTATTGATGCTCAGTCATTGATAATGGTTATTTTTATCAATGTTAAATCTTTTTTTTTTCGGTTTCATTTGTTTGGGGAAACTGTCACATATTCCTTTTCATTTTTCTTTTGTTCAAACTAATAACTTTAAATATTAAATATAATGTTGTAACATTATAAATGCCTTTTATAAATTAAATGTATTTTTGGTGGATAAAAGTATTTAAAAATGTATCTAATTGTACTTTTCAATAGCTGTATACTTAAGTTTTATAAAATATGAAGGCATTTTAAAAATAGACTAAACAATCTTTTTAATTACAGAAATAAATGACATTTCTAAACTATATTAAAATAGAAGCAGTTTTATACACTTTAAATAATTTTTCACAACATTACATTTTATAGTGATTTATAAAATAAATAAATGCAGCCTTGGTGAGCTGAAGAGACTTCTTTAAAAACATAGAAAGGGCAACTTTAAAGATGAATAAATTACTAAATAAAAAATATATATGCATTTATTTATTTACAGTGTATCATTTTTGCAATGTTAATGCTTTGTCGTATACAATTTTGATCAAATAAACTTGAATTTGTCTAGGTAAGAGAGCACGCACACACACACACACACACACATACATAAAAACAATTTAAGAACCCTAACTTTAATATATTTTTAACACTTTAGAACTATATACAAACACACACACACACACACACACACACACACACACACACACACACACACACACACACACACACACACACACACACACACACACACACACACACACACACACACACACACAGACAGACACTTAAAGCACTAATCACCCTATGTGGGGGGTTGCCTGATCAGGGGTCAGTTTTGCTGTCATCTGATGTGTGTGTCACACATTCCTGAGAACATGCCCATTCAGACAACACTCTCTTTTTACTTCAAAAAAGATACACACCAACAAAAGTGTACATAAAACTAAACACATTAATTAGTTTTCACCCCCATAATCTAAATCAGTCAATGCAACAAGTGGTTAAACAAAATGATTGCCTATAGATAAAGAATTAGGTGCATAGGGGAGGGGAGGAGACCCTGAATGCCTCAATGCTGTTTTAGGAAGGCCATCTGCTCCTGTTCATGGTTCATTTAACAAGCTACTGGGGACGGGGCCTGTTTGCACTGAGAGCAACAGGTATAAAAGCAGTTTGTCCACACCCTGTGATGCCAGGAAAGATGCCACTTTTTAACTTTTTCAAACTGATGCCTCAGGAGACTCGTTCAGTACCCACTCGCACTTACTTCCTTGTTCTTTGAACTTATAACAGAAAATGAAAACCTAAATTCCCCTAAAAACACAGCTTGTATTTTAATTGTTGTGTCTGAGTGTTCATAGTTGGACAAATAATACAGGTATTTTTCTTTCTTACCTTCCCAGGAGTCCATAGGTGTATTGTGAATCTGCAAGAAGTAAAGCGATCTCCCCTTGCTTCATTGAAATGGCGCACTCTTCCAGGGCCTATACATCAAAATGATCACATTTAGGTAATATATATATATGTATATGTATATATATATATATATATATATATATATATATATATATATATATATATATAGAGAGAGAGAGAGAGAGAGAGAGAGAGAGAGAGAGAGAGAGAGATTTTATTGTGCATATATTCATTTCAAGAAGTCTCAAGAAGATTTAGAAACTTCATCTTAAACTTGAGGAAAGGTTCGACTTTCTGTCATCCTTTACTCACCTTCATGTCCTTCCAAACCAATAAGACCTTTATTCACTTTTGGGCACAACTAAAGATATTTTTTATTAAATCTGAAAGGTTTTCAGAAAGTGTATTTCCTTAAATTTTTTATATGTATCTTTAATAGTAAAGAGATCAAAAAATAAATCTATAGGAATCAAGACATAATCACTTTTTTTTACATAACTTTACAGATGCTCTGATACCATGTTTTTCAAAAGCGATCCGATACCCAATTGATTTTTTAAACAATGCAGCATTTCTATAGCCCTGATAATCTGAAGTATTGAAACTCAACTAATAATCTTTGTTGTGTATGAAATATCATTTACTAAATACAGGCTATTCTTCGTTAAAAGGGAAAAAAAGAATCACACCCTGCTTTCAAAAGACTTTCGGGATAAAGTTGGTAAAGTTAAGGCTGGAAAATTTATTTGGATTATGATTTGATTTCAGGCTGTATGACAAACAAAGTAATTGTTCCAAAGGAGTATGATGATTTTCTATAGCCACTG
>CAIGQV010018227.1:20863233-20900590 GCA_903798115.1 Danio jaintianensis | reverse complement strand
TATGTGCCACACTAATTATATCTCTGTTATATCATCCTAATATTAATAAGCGGAGATGTTAGTCCAGTTTTAATACTGGTTTTTAATTTTAATAAAAATGCACATGCACATTGAGTGTGTCTGTGACGTCGCCACAACGCTGTCTCGTAGCCCCGCCCAGTGGAGAGTGACGTTTGGACGAGAATGTCGCCAGTTCACCTCAGTTCCAGACATGGCAGCGTTGAGACAGGAGCATCGGTATGGACTCTCCTGTGGAAAGATTAATAAAAGCATTCCCAACAAAACTATCTTTCACGTCAAACTAACCGACACCGCCATCCGGACGCTGGAAGCCTATCAGAATCTCAAGGTAACGCGTTTTGCTTCGATTTCGTCACTGTTCATTTGCTCCACTGATCTCAATGGGACAGAAAGAAAAGTTTACAACTCGCAACTTCCAAAACAGTGCCTTCCGATAGCTGTTTGTAAATATATTGATTAATTTAGGCAAAGTGTGTCGCTCCAATTGCCATATGCTGTCTGAACAGGGACAGAGAGTACCATGAGGAAATCGGACACATTCAGTTGTTACTGTTGCGTTAAAGTTGGTTTTAATTTAGGTTATTAATTGTTATGGTGTAGCAAAAATAAATATGTCAATCGTGTTATTTTTTCCCCTTTAAGCCAGTTGAAATTGGCTTTACAAAATCTCCCGTCTTGCAGTTTAGAATAGGGATAAAGTCGCCGCTTTAGGTATTATTTCTGATAAATGACACGAAATGCCACATGACAGCGTCTTGATCTTGGACGCAGAATTACTTGTTATAATTATTGCCATTTTAAAACGAGAAATGTTTATTTTGCCCCGAACTCTGACGGGGATCTTACGGTCTGAGAGGGGCTCAAGGCTCAAGCTTGAACTCATCAACTAAACAATAAGTGCCATTTAACAATTTAAATAGCCTAGTCATTGAGATTAATGTTCATTTTTCCTATCACTTATTACATTACTCTATCATATACACTCGTAGTAACATTTTCATGTGCTGCAAAGGTTTGGTTAACTGTTCACAGATTTAACGCTCGTTGTTAAGTTTAGACCTGCTTGAATTTAATTAGTACTCTAAAAATGGGAATTGATTGGGAGACAGTTACATTTAAAATACGTTTTTTTTTATTTGTGTTGTTACAAACCTAGATGACTTTATAACAATAGACTAGAGTGATATTCTAATGACAACCTCTCCTTTCAATTTTAAGGCTGTAGCCTACACTTGAGGCTGTCACAAACAATAAGCATATATCATTCTGTGTTCCACTAAAAGGTTTTAAACAGCACGCGAATGTACATCATATTATTTTGCGTGAAGCCTCACTTTAAACGCAATTTTCGCCTCGCGTAAAGGAAATTCCTTGCGAGCCGCGTTTTTGCTAGTTATCCTCCGTTGAGTAATCGATATGCTTATCAATGTCACCGTCGGGTAGACAGCACAGATTCCAGTAATATCAATACCTCAGCGGTAAAACGTGTTTGCCAGCTGGAAGGGGCTCTCAGCCTGTTCGCTTCATCTAAGATCCAGCGCTTCTCGTCGGTGATTGGACGATAAAGGTGTGTTTTTGTTGGCGTGCTCTGTCGTATTGTTGTTAGTCCTTTAAACGCTTGGACGCCGTCCCGATGTCATCGCTTATTGGTCAGTCAGGCGGAGTATAATGTCGTTTGACCCAATCAGAACGGGAGAAGACTTCTTTGAGCTTGCAACAGAAGCTCCATAATAAACGTTCTCCTATTGTCGGTCATATGTGACCTAGTAGAAAGAGTGAAAAGTAGGAAATAAATCCTTAATCTTTAGGATTTTGTTAGTAATCTGTTGGTGTTTTTGTCAGTGAATGTGCAATATTTATATCTCTCCAATCTGTCTCAATAACTGTCACTAACAATAACAAAGCTGACAGTCTGTCAGGGTGAGATATTTGAAAGGCTTCCTTTAAATCAAGTTGCATTTTAGTTGAGGTGCAAATTTCACAAAATAGTGTTTTGTTCAAAATTGAACAAATTAAGTGAATGCATGCTTGAAACGAGGACTAATACGAGGATTAATAGTTTTCATTTTGACCAATTTCACAGAAAACAATACATTTCATTTCATCTTCGTCCCAGGTAAATGTATAGAAATTATCACTTGTTTAATGAGATGTAATTAGAAGGTACAGCTACTCAAGCTTGATTTAAAAACGAACTATAATACATTGTTTTGTCGTATGTTGTGCTTATTAGAAATTAACATTTTGAGACATATAGTGTTTCCCTGTCAGCAAATTTTCTTTACTTGGTCTTAAAAATGTGTTATAAAGTATTAGTTGTGTTCATAAAACCATAAGAAGCTCTAATTACACTTGATAATAGTTAAATGTTAATTGTTTACACTTTAATTTTAAGTTGTGATAAGGTAATAAATTATCAACATTTACTGTTTTTGTTGAAATTGGTGGCTTTGCAGTCAGTCACATGTGATGCTGTTGGTAGGTCTGGGTTTAACTACTGGTATGTTTATCAGTTACAGATTAGGTAAAAAAATAAATAAACAAACACACTTAATTCATTGTAATAAGACCAAATACGTGGTCAGGTCAGGTCAATAGAGACCCCACTATCCTCTGAACTGTTCTCAGTATTTGCTTATTGGCTTTCACTGCACAGCATAAAAAACAAAGTTCAGGTTAGCTACAGCACCACCACCACCTCCTTCAGTAATGTTTAGCCCACTAATCCGACCACATGACAACAAACGCATAACCAATAAACCTGTATTTTTTAATAAGCAACTTGATATGCACTGTATGTGTGGAGTGACTTGAGGGCCTCTCCCAGTAACATCCATAATAGATAAACATGCTTGTTGACCAAAGCTCCAGCTGTACCTTGAAGATAATAAGTACTATCTTTCGACCTTGTTCAATGGTTTCAAGCTATGTGGGGGAAGCCTCATTTTTCTCCCTTCTGTCTCAGCAATTTACGTTAGTGATGTGAATGAGGCTTTTTCATATATATATATATATATATATATATATATATATGTTGTTAATTCTTCTAGACATTGTATTGAGCTGAGTGTTAAAAGCTTAGCTCACGAAAGATGGTTATATAAAAGACCTATTTGTGTACTCTTTATGTGGTGGACAAACACCACAGGGTAGATAATGTCCAGCCCTGCTTGATTTTATCTGACGCACCTTTAGAAAAAGCTTTTTGTAGCTTACCTTTGTCCTAATTAGTGCTAAAAACTCAGCCTTGTGGCTAAAAGCTTTTCCCATGATGTTTGCCCTGTCCCACCCCCACTTCTTGTACACACTCAACATCCTCACACTCATCCATGCCTCGCACAATAACATTTGATTGACTCACGTAAGGTCTTTCAAGTTGATATTTATTAATCGGACACATTCCAGTGCAGATTAGCGAAGCCCGGCCTTGATCTTTAGGCTCGCACAAGCAGAACCATGGCACCGCCGAGAGGCCAGTGACAGCCAGCCTTTCATTCTCACAGAAACAAACCCCCCTCACTTGTAGTCTGCATGAATTAATACAGGAGAGAACTGTGCCTCTGCCAGTGAGGGCAAGCAAGTAATAGGACACTGTAATTACTGTGAAGAGAGGCCAATAGGTAGGCATGATATTTTACCGAAGTTAGTACCTAAACACAGCTTGTGGAAATGCTGGCATTGTGGGCAAACACTTAAGAAAATGAAAACTTGTGTCGCTCCAGACCTGTATGATTTACTTTGCTAAACAAAAAGGTATTTTATCTTTTTTTTTTGTCCTTATTGTCAAAGTTAACGGGGTCTTTCATTGCATGGAAAATGAAAATTACCAAAAAGACCAAAAAAACTTTTGTATCACAGTTGAAAGTTAAGTTGAAAGATTATCAGTTTTGCCTGACTTCATAGTGAGGCTGGTACAAAACCTTTTGCGTTGTTTTTGTCAACTCTCATAATACAGCCAAGATCTGAATACAGTCATGGCAATTGCATGGACCCACTATGCTGTAAGCATATACAATAGTCATAACAATAAAAATGGTATCTGATTAGTAAGTTTCCATGAAATCATGCAGTAAATGCCCACAAACAATTTGAATATGACCATGATGTTATTAATAGAGTGCCTTGCATTATAAATTAAAAATGTGAAAAATTATTATAGATGACCAATTTTATGTTACTACAGGTAAAAATAAATGGTAAAAATGCAAAGTAACATAAAAGTGCATTTTAATAGTTTAGGTCCATTTCCGAAGTTTCAATCTCACACTAAAAACTAAACTAAAATAATGCCTCTCTTCTGTATTCAACGGCTTTATGAGAGTTAAAGCATCCATTATGATTCAACCTAGAAATTCATGTGGAGATGATGCATTTCCAGTATTTCATCCCTGTTTCTAATCCTTTTCTATAAAAATACTAGATGCTTACCAACCACTTCTACCTTTTTTTCTTCTGTCCCCAGGGGTCCTTACCAAATCAGCCAGCAATTTGCTTCAAGGGGAACCAGGGGGTAAGATGAATGTGTTTTTCCTCACCCCTCCTGATGCCTAAAAATTGCAATGCTTTAATTAGACCTGATTGTTGAGTCGTGCAGCAAAAAAACTCACGGCACCCCTCAGCCGCCTGCACACTCTCTCAATATTTCATGAGCTCCTAAACCAGTGCCTGACATGGATGGGGAACTGTAGCTTGCAGTGACGCCACCCTCAGGGCCTGCTTGACTAGATTGGGAACATTTATATAATTATGGTAGCGTGCATGTTCATAAGTGCAATTATGTGCCGTAAATCAGGAGAATGTCATTGTTTGGATGAGATTCCATGGTTTTGTAACCTTGGCAGGCCAAAGGTTGGGTTTATACGAGTGTATTGTTATTTACAGCTAGTGAAATTGGCAGCGGGGCATGCGGTCACACTGTACTGCCTATGTGGATTTTTGGTAGGGGGTGCATTCCGGTGAAACTGCTTTAAAGAAAGATGCCTGTGTCTAACCGGATTAGCACATTCAGCCATAGCACACCTCCCCATCAGCGCCTGCTAGTCACTATCGGGCCCCCGTCTAAAACATAGCCATCTGATCCAGAAGCAGGACAGGAAAGGGACCCGCTCCGTACACAAACGGCGGACTGTGTGACTCTCTTGCGGTCGGAAGCCCGGGAGAGGCTACTCAACACCCCCGAGCTGCTCGCCAGGTTACTGGGTCAGACTGGCAACTGGAAAGGCTTTGTCAAGAGCTCTGGGAAGAGGTGGGGGTGTTGGTAAACCCAAGGGAGCCTCTTGTGTCTCTATGCCTGTTGTCTCAGTGCAGACATGAAAGACCTGCGACGAGGAGGAGATATAACTGTGGTCGCCGTGTCTCCTAAAGCATCATTCGACCCCCATTGATTCCGCAATTATAATATGCAAAATACTGTCACATGTAATAGTTGAGCAATATCTGATCCAATGGAGTTTCCTTCTGCTTTAAAATTGGAGTAGTGTAGTTGTGTCAAGTGTGTAAAACTGGAATCCGTTCTAATTGTCGAATTAGATTTAGTGATTATATCTTTAGCCCATTACATATTCAAATTGGCTGCAGTGAATTTGAACGTTTCCCCTCCTCCTCAGATAATAGGCTGCTGGGCATTAATGAGGTATTTGAGCCAAGTGTGTGTGTGTGTGTGTGTGTGTGTGTGTGTGTGTGTGTGTGTGTGCGTGTGCGTGTGCGTGCGTGTGCGTGTGTGTGTGTGTGTGTGCGCGCGCATGTTTGTATCTGTGTCAGGGTGACAAATTAAGCTATTACAGCAGGGGGTAGGGAGTGATGTTAAGTCCACAGTACTGAGACCATGTTATCAGTAATTCTATTAGCCTTAACCTCGGGATGCTTTCACTTCAGTCAGACTTGATATGATACGGAGAATCATCCTTTTACTACGGACTGATATCTTTGCACAACAGTCAGGAGATTGATTTTGTCCACACATGCAAAAGTTGGGCTACATGCATATTTTTGCAGATCCTTCTGATTACCAGACAGTCTATGAGATTGTGAGATATGTGGATGGCCAAAGTATGCTTTGGACTTAAGGATATGTCTGCAATTATGAAAATGCACTGGAATTTGCATTTTTTTGTTCTACATTTTGGCCTTCTTTCCACACTGAGATGATGTATTTCCTGTGAAAACTGTTTTTGAGGAATGTGAAAATGTAGGTACTTAAAACAATGCTAATTGTACTGCTTAATATGTGTGGCAAAACAAGCAGTGTTAGGCTTTGTCAAAATCACAGAGACAATGTTTTTATACTGCAAGAACTGATCATTTTAAGCAGATCATACAAGTGGATGTATCAGAAGGGAATGTTTTGTCATGATGATGCATAGTCATCTAACATTTTACAAGGAACAGTTAAAAAGTTTAGTTTTAGCATTTTTGAATCCATCCATCTAGTCTCTGTGTCTGGCGGGAGCACCTTTAGCTTAGCATAGCATAGATCAATGAATGGCATTAGACCTTTACCATCTTGTTCAAAATTGACCAAAGATTTGTGCTAATTTTCCTATGTAAAGCTTACATCATGTACTAAGACCAACGGAAAATACAAGTTTCTATTTACTAGGCCAATATGGCTAGGAACTATTCTCTCATTCTGGTGTAATAATCAAGAAAATGTGTTTCCCGTAGCATGGCTGCAGCAGGCGCAGTAATATTGGGCAATGCCTGAAAATTGTCCCCAGCACCAAGCACTACAATTGCATCACCAGTTAGAATCTGTATAATATCATTGTGCCTGCTGCAGCCATGGTACTGCAGCAAAGTTCCTTGTTTCTGCCCAGAATTTTCATTTTTGTGCGTCTCTAACATGCTATTATTTTCAATGTTAAAAAAATAAATATTTGGAAAATAAAATGCAGAGAACATTTTGAAACAAAATGCCATTTTCAGATGTAAGTGGATTCATGTAGATGTAGCCTTTGCCAGGTATTTTTTTTCCTACTGCATGAGGGCTGCCCCATACCAGGGAATTCCCATATAGCGTGTCCTGGCTTGTCTCCAAACTTTCAGAACAAAGTCAGAAGTGAAAAGTCAGGAAGTGTCCTACTGAGGATTGTCAGCTGCCATTTTCCACTAACTTGACAGTGCTATGATAATGCATGCTCATGTGGCAGTTAAAATGATGTAGCCATCATTGGGTTTTTACAGATGGGGGAGCGTTAATTCGCTCTCAATTTTCTCCATATGTGGAGGAGGATGATGCAACTGACAAGAAATAACATGAGAAAAGAGGTTACGAGATTATTTTCATTTTGCATGAAGTGGTCCCCAATCCTGGAGGATTTATGGAATTTCAGTGTCTTTGATGGCGTCACTAGGGATGTTCGGGTTCGGATTCTTAAACACTGGGATTTCACATCATGTAGCCCCATTTTCTTTTGGTAATTGGATTTTTGCTGCACAAAATGTGTTATCCAGAGGCTACAGATGTAGATGTCTGTTTCAATAAACAGAAATGGTTCTCACAAAGCAAAGTATCAAGGAGTAATGGCTGCATTCTGCATTTTCATAGACTATATCTAGGAATTTTTGTACAACTTTTCTCCAGTTCTTGTATTATACATGGATTTTTATGATCTCGTATTAATCAAGAGACCAAGACATGGACATAAGTGAGAGAGCATATTAAATTAGAGAGCATATTATACTGCAGAATTGTGTGGAAGTTGCATTGCACAATTTGCATAATTCTTTTATGGGTCAGTGACAAATTAGGATGTCTGGGCATGATGGATGTCTTTGATGAAGAAGAGAAAGCTTTCAGAGATCCAATTTAAAACATACGCCAAGTTCTTGAGAATTCATCATTGTGTCATATTGGTGTAATGCTTTTTTTTGGTTTGGAAAATGTATTTTAAAAAAAAATGCTACTTCTACATGATTCTACAGTTAATATTCTCTTTCACTTATAACAAGGGCACTTGTCTCTCACTTGATAACAATGCATGCATAATCGTCACATAAATTATATTGTTTGTTGGCTTGTTGAGAGATAAAGTCAGATTAGTCATCCTATTTAAGTTGCTGCTTGGTTGGGATGCTTTTTCAACCCATATGGCATTTGAAAATGTGAATTAACCATGATAACAAATACTAACTTAACTACACATATCAACTATTCTAATCCTTGAGAATGGCTCGACATGTCTGTAATTAAGTTAGTAAATAAGCAATGCTTTCAGTGATCCAATCACAAGTGGTCAAGCAGAATGCATTACTTATTCCACCTGGTTTTGAAGTGCAATTGAGTCTGTTGTTGTGACCATCTTGAGTTTGGATTTTGTCAACACTGGCTCTTATTTTGAAACACTCTACATGACTTTTGCTCGGGAACTTTGTTCAACACATGAGTACTATTGAATGAACACAGCAGCTTATGTGTAAGCGGAAAAGCGAGAGTATGAAAAGGATATGAAAGGCAACTACGATTTCAGTCATAATCCGTGTGCTTTGGTACAACACAGCACAGTATGAAAAGCTTATTTTAGTGTGCCTTCTCACAACACGACCTTACAAACAGTTGTATTTAAGTCAGCAAGTAGAGAGAAGATGCTCTTTTGGTGGTCTACCTCTGTAAGTGGAAAAAGTTACAGTAGACTATAATAGACTATAGAGTTACAGTAGGAAATATGTGTTTAAGTTTTAAAAAACAAATAAATAATTGAAAATGTTCAATACATGGCACAAGTGAATGCAGTGTCATTGCGTTGCACTGATTTACTAAAAACACAGGTCAAAAACACAGGTCCAAAGAAGCATCAGTTTATGCCTTCTTGAAAGTTTGTGCATAAAGTTTTATGTTATGGTGACCAAATGTCCCCACAGGTATAGCAATACCAATACATTTTGACTTTGTAGAGATGTTTTTTTAGTCCCCATGAGGGACACACCTCATAAATCAAATAGAATGAAGTATTCTGAAAATGTAAAAATGCAGATTGTTTCTTGTGAGGTTTAGGATTAGGGATCTAGTATGGGGATGGAATATACAAGTTGTGCAGTTTAAAAATCATTACATCTATGGGAAGTCATACGTGTGTGTGTGTGTGTGCGTGCGTGTGCGCGTGTGTACTTGTTTACACTGTTAAAAGGACAATTCATCCCAAAATCCTCCCAAAATGTACTCACACCCTCAAGTGGATTTAAAGCTTTGTTTTTCTTACTTCTGTTGACAAATGAAGATATATTGAAGAAAGCTGAAGACTGGTAACCATTGACATACATAGTAAGACAAACAAACTACTACTATGCAAGTCAATGGATACAGGTTTCTAGCATTTTTCAAAATATCTTCCCTTGTGTTCAAAAGAAGAAAGAAGCTCACATTTCGAACAAGTGAAGGGATGACAGATTTTTTTTATTTTTCATTGTGAACTATCCCTTTAAGGTGGTTTACGAGGACATGGCTTGTGTCCTTGTATTTCAAAATGCTTAAACGTACTTAATAGGGTCTTTTGACATTAAAAATTTGCCACAGGTTTACGGTGAGGGTTGGGTTTAGGGCTAGGGTAAAGCAGTTTTTACAGTATAAAATACATTACGCCTATGGAGAGGGCACGTAAACCATATATACAAGTATGTGTGTGTGCGCATGTATGCATGTATGTATGTATGCATGTATGTGTGTGTGTTCTGTGGCATTAGCTTGGGCTGAGTGGTGGGGGGTAAAACGTTTCTCTTTGCAATGTTCTCATGGTAAGTGTGTGTGAAGCTTCAGCTTCCCCCACCCGTCTGTCCCTCTCGTCATTGCCCTGATTGTCTCAACCTGATCCTTTTTTTCCTCTCACACTGGGAATCACCAGTTCTCTATATCTCACACCTCCAATGAGTGTATGTACTTGGTGTCTATTAGTGTAACTACATCTCTGTATACGTATTCACAGGGTATTCTGTGGTATAGCGTTGGATCTAAAGACGAGGGAATAAATCTATAATAATAACCGTGATTGAGACCTGCACATTTTTATGTATATGTTTGTCACTTGAGTGAGTAAAACGGTTTGGTTCTTGTCCTAGCCAGAGCCTCTATGTGTGTGTGAGCCTGGCTTTTTTTTTTCCTTCTTGAAAGCTAATTAGAATGACAATAAGAGGAATGAGCATAGAGCGGCGAGTCTCTGGCAGCAGAGGCTGTGTGGGGGAAGCTGTCCCACGTGTGAATGAAAGGGCACACGCCGATTCTTTCATCCAGATGTGACGTGCTCTGCGATGTGCACAGGGACCCGAGTGCCCGTCTCGTCTGGGGCCCAGTGTTTTGACTGGCAGAGCAGCTTTCGGCACAGTTTTGCCAAGTCGTCTTTGACAGTGTCTTTGCTGGAGCAGAGAGGATCTTATTTTTTTTATGTCAAAAGAAATCTTTGGTTAATTTTCAGCCTTTTGTTTCACCCCCAGATAATAGTGTGATCTCATCGTGGTGTATTCAAGTAGAAATGATTGCATTTATGAGTTGAATGTAGGGTTGTGCAATATTGACCAAAAAAAGTTAATTACAATAATATGAGTATTTTTCGGAGTCTGTTTTCACACTGGTATAGGCCTGCTTTGGATAAATAAATAAAACAAATTGAAATTATTAATTTAAAATTACTATATTTATAAAGCATTTATTTTTATACTTTATAAGTCGATCAATGTTAAATGTTTTTGTTTTAATATTTATTGAGGAACAAAACAGTACAGTGTTGCTCTGATATGCACAAATAGTTTGCTATTTAAAAAAACAGTTTTGCAACTAACTTACTCAATATCAACTAAAATTTTACTCAATAATCAGTTTCAAATTTGTGCTCGTGATTATATTTGGGATTACATTGCTTTTTTGATATTACTTGCAGTTAATATAATTATATTTTCTAAAAACAAAATCAAATTTTTTTATCACTTTAATTATAGGGTCAATCTATTTTCTAATAGGCTTCATCACACAGTGAATGCTTTTTCACTGTCAAGTCTTTTTTTTTTTTTTTAAGAAATCACATACTCCATAATGTCATGTACATTGTTAAAACAGCAATTACAATATTGTTGTACAAAATAAAATAAAAAATTCACACTACAAATGAAACTTTACAATTGGCTATGTACGAGTGACAAAACTTGTTGGACACCATTGTGGAAGGATTCCGTTTCTGTATTATTGGTCAATTTGTTACGATTTATAACTTTTATTTATTTCAAGTTGCATGTACAGTATGGAATACCATAGTATTTTACTATTAAAAGAGCATATATAACATTTTAGTCTATTACACCTTACATTTAATGAAAGTATTAATAACACACACATCCCATGTACATTCATTATTCATCCCTTTGTTGATGTGGAGTTAGAAAATCTTGACAATGAGCACAAGTAAAAATTCAGTAATTGAATTTGAATAATTGAGTAATTGTCTTCATGCTGTTTCTGCATGTGTCACGTTCTCATAAATTAAATCAGTCGGTTAAGTCTTAATGGAGATATTTTTCTTTCAGTTTTTCAACTTAACATTTTTACATATTGATATACACTATAATTTTTGGGTACAGTAAACAGCAATTTGACGACACAAAACACATTATAATGCAATGCCTGTTTTTGGCCACTGAAAATGTTTGTTTTCCTCTTTTTCTTGTCATAATAATTTGGTTATAAATTGATATAGTCAGATTTTTTTCCCCCTACAAAGCTCAAGCTTAAGTTCATTGACAGACAGGCACAATAAACCTGCATTTTCATATTTGTGAGGAATATGAAATCGATGTCTGTATATTGTCACAAAAATAATTTCAATAAAAAAATGCATATTTTAGTATCATGGTCAAATTGAAATGTAGTGTAGGTTCACTAGTGAGACAAAATGTTATATTCAGATAGTTATTTTTAGTACTCGATGTTTATTTACTTTTCCGGCATACCAAAATCCTCAAGTACAGCTTATTTTTTAATGATTTTTTTTGCTTCAAAAGTATCTTCCTGTGAAGACGAATGTGACTGATGTGGAAAACGTGCAAGTGTCTGTATATGAAGAGCTTCCAAAAATGTCATATTGTACATCTCGCAGCTTTTAAATGACCGAGTAGAGCCAAGAACCGCAAAGGAAGATCATAGACACTTCAGGCCTTTCATGCACAGGCACACACAGGGCAAACGAACAGTTCAGGCGTGCCTGGACCGACTTTTGAATGAGTGCGGCTCTGTGGATATTCCTCATTAACAGGCCTGTGTAGCAACTTTTCCTTGAATCCATAACGCATTCCTTGCACATTTGCTGCCTCATATTTTTGTCTCCTTGAAATCAGAATTTTTTTTTTGGTAGGGGTAGACGTTAATAAAATACAATTAATGGGAAATAATATAATTTAATAAATAATCAGCATAGGCGTTGACGTGGATTGGATGTGTCAGTTTTCTGTCACATGAGTGGGTCCATTGATTCGGTCCTACAGCAGGGGGCTTTGACTCGCCTCAGCAGGATGCATTGCTTCTAATGGTTTATAGTAGTTTTTCGTCACATGGGCTATTTAAATCTTATTTGAGGAGCATTCATGGGAATGTCCAGCTGGCACGTGGATGCATTTAGAAACGGAAAACTCTTTCATGTTCGTTTTTTGTTCGTGTAGCTTGTCTGTCATGGCCATCCGGCAGTCTAGAGTGTGAGTTCTTGAGAAATGAGCAATGGTCTTGTAAATAAACATCGGCTTGAAAGCATTCAGAATTTTAGGAATAAGTTGTTTTTACTCGTTCTGTCCTGCAGCTTTGAATGAAGACCTTTATGGAACATGATTAAAAGAGAACGATCTGTGGAGACCTGTTGGTCACAAACAAAATAGTGTCATTGTGACATTTGCAACTTTATTTCTCAATAATCATCATGTTTTTTTTTTTAAGTAATTAAAACTCCTTATCTAAAAATTGTCACATCTCACATCTTCAACTTCCTTTTCTTTTACAACTGCTTCCATATTTCATGAAAGCAGCTCTATACATTTTTTCAATCACAGCTTTTCGTAATTGTGAAATTTTGTTGTTACAATGTTACAATATATATATATATATATATTACCTTAATTATAACTGGTGTTAAAAGAGTTTTAATTTTGCAATATAAATTTTTGATAAGCAATGACAATAAGTGAAAGAGACATGAGAGTTTGTACCCCAAATCATTTTTTAAAACTTTTTTCCCTTTAATTTCAATATCAGAAAATGGTGCTAAAAGGAGCTGAAATAGGAGATAGATAGATAGATAGATAGATGGATGGATGGATGGATGGATGGATGGATGGATGGATGGATGGATGGATGGATGGATGGATGGATGGATGGATAGATGGATGGATAGATGGAGAACAGTAAGACAAGAACTGGAAAATAAGTTTAAATTTACACAATAATGAGAGGTAAAAGAAGACACAGGTGAGGACAAACAAATTAGTAACCATAGAAAAAGCTGGAGTTTTCTACATTTACAGGAGAATAATATACTCAGAACTTAAGTGCTTTTCCTTTGCTTTTTTGAATAAAAGAAAAACTTTTGCACACAGATGACAACATTGTCAAAACACTCCCTGTCCATGAAAATGACAAAAATGCTGTATTGTTCATGCTAGGTCAGTGGGTGATGTTTGTAAATATATGCTGCATGTCTGCACACAAACGCTCCTGTAGTTCACCGTTGTTGTTTTGGTGATCAAGCACTCATGTCTATAGAATGAACTTGTCATACAAATGCGCATAATGTCATTGTTTTCAAAAGTCTTGCTTTTGCAGTTTACACAGGGATGATAACAGTATCAGCAACTTGATCTTTGAAACCTGTTTTCAACTGCTTGCATCTGAGGCGTCCAAAACACAGAGATCTTGTACTGAACAGATAAAATGCAGCTTTCCATCTTTAGTTGTAGTTTAGTAGAAACAAATACTTCTCCAAACAGAACTATTACAAATATTTTATACATAATTCAAATCTAAAGTTGTATCTCGAAATATTACAGTAAAAACAAAGTTTTATCAACCATTAAAAGGATTAAACACTAATAGTCTTTCTCATTGTTATTTAATAAGACCATTTCATTTTAAGCTTCATCTGACTATTTACTTTTTACACAGACAGAAAAAATTCTTTAATCGAAACCTGTATTTGCTATCATTTGAAGAAGTGACTTGAAAGTGTTTGTGCATTTTAATATCGAGTCTGAGGAGTTCAAATACACTCCTTTACTCCTAAATAGTTTAAAAAGTTTATCAGATTTCTCAGTAATTTTACTTCAGTCGCTTTTGTTAGTGTGTAAAAATAATCTGCTGAGCGCCTCTCAGAGCAGATGGTGTGTATTGATTTTAATTGATTTTAATGAATTTAGTTATGGAAGTTATGGACCTTTACTAAGTTGAACTAACAACAAACTTGTATTTTTATTTTTTCCAACCATAAAATTAATAAATACAGCTACCCTGTAAAAAATATCTGTAGATTAGCAGTAGATTAGCAGTTTTCTCTATTTTGTGATTCATGTTTTTATTTTTGCCTATTTATTTATGCTTTTGAATTGCATTATGGGACCTTGATAATTTTTCTAACAACTTTTAACTTTGAAAAAGTGACTTTTATTAACCTTTTTAATAGTTTAAAGTGATATATTGTCTGGGTTGGTGGTGTATATTACGGTACATGTTATTTTACAGACTTATTATTTCTTATACATTATGTTATTTCAAACTACTAAAATGTCAATAAAAGTCACTTTGTTAAACTGTAGAGTTGCATTTTCATCATCGAAAGTCAATAGAGCAGAGATATAATGAAATTCACAACCATTAATAAACAGAAAACACTTGTAAATCACAAAATACAGAAACGTTTAATTAACGGATATTTTTTACAGTGTAATGTCTTTCTCATTGTTACTTAATAATGTTATCTCTTTGTAAAGTGTTAACATATTAATTTAGTTTTACCTCAGTGGCCTATTTACAGAGACAGATAGTCTTCAGTAATAACCTCCACTTATTAACGTTTAAAGTAGTGACTTTTAAGCATGTGCGTTTTAATTTATAATAAGTTCTGTCAAGTCCATACTGTATAATCTCCTTAATACCTTCGTCTAATTTCCCTGTGTTTTCACTCCAGTCTTCCTGCATGTGGAAATATACAAATACCACACATGCTGAGCGTCTCTCAGTGCTGCCGGTGTGTATGAATTTTCTAAATGCATGACATTAACCAATGAAAACACAGCGAACTGCTCTGCTATTGTAATCTCAGAGGCCAGCGAGGCTACAGTCGCCCCCATAGGCCTGCCTCTACTTAATTTGCGCAGACTCGTCACTATAGTAACTGATGGGCGAGTGGAGGATGGCTTCTGGCTGCTCTGTGAATGGGGTGCATATGAAAGCAGCATGCGGGGTGTTTTCCTCCCCCATTACCAACACACACACACACACACACACACACACACACACACACACACTGAGGGATGGTTTTGGAGTCAGGTCGCCCAGCGCTTACTGAGCTTGACAGATTAGCCCTCAGGTGCTAGAGAGAGATAGAGAGAGATTTTTTTTTTTTTTTTCCTGGCCTCCTTTATTTAACAAAAAATATTACTTGCATAAAAACTCACTTATTTCAAGGTACTTTATTGGCATGATTGTGAGAACTTACAATATTGCCAAAGCATAAACATAAAACAACATACAGTAACATACAATAACAAACATTAAGGTCAAATTAAACTAAAGGTGCTGGATCATAAAATACAAAATATAAGAGACCTATAAGATATTTACAATATAAGTTATAAAGTAAACATTTGTAATATAAACTTTTAAAGTATATACATTTACATTTTAAATGGTGTCAGATGAAGATAAAAGTGTTATAGTTTGTTTCTAGAGGTGTGTAACTGATAAATGAATTTGGCAGCAGCTGATGCTTTATGTTATTACTCACATAAAAACATTTGTAAAAAAATTACAGTTAAAGAAATGTCATAAAGGTGCAAAACAAAGCTCATTTTCAATAACATAACACCGGTTTCTTCTATGACAACATATACCTTCAAAAAAATATTTAAAGAGTAAACAGCTTTGTAAAAGCGAAAATCAATTAAAAGCATTGAATTAATCATATTAGCATTCTCTTCTGTTATTGCTCAATCCTTTCTTTTCTGATGATATAGATTGGCTTTTTAGCTTTACCAGAAATAAAATTTAACTACTGACATTCACATTTTTTATTTTGATGGTCAAAACCCAACATAAAAATGTCTGTACAGAAAAGTTCTCATTAAAATGACTACAAATATTTGAAAAAAACATCAAAAAAACTTCTGAATCTTCAACAATACAAAAAATTATGGAAAAACATATAACTCTACTGCTAGCACCTCGATTTAAAACCGATATAAAAACATTAACAGCTATAATTCTATGTTAAACTGCACCATTGTAAGCGAGAGAGTTTTTTTTTTTTTTTTTTTTTTTTTACTATTAAAACCTTATTTAATATATACCTTTTCTCAAAACGTATCACTTAAAATTCACACAAAAATAAATATAAATAAAATCACAAAAAATAACCAATTAAAAATAATATTTCTACACTCAATATTGAGAGAGAGAGAGAGAGAGAGAGAGAGAAAGAGAAAGATTTTGCTTGGCATCCAGGCAGTTCCTCAGGGGATGAAGCAGCCACCACAACCCCCTCGACCACCCCTCTTTCAGCTCCACAACTTCTCATCAGCAACCCCCTTTATCCTAAAACCAACCCCCATGCATCAACAGACATCCGCATCCACCCCCTCTGATTTCTCCCCCGTTTGAATGTAACGGACTTCAGGATGGCACCACAACAGAGTGAATTAATGCCACAGATAGAGGCGAGCTCATGCACTGCGTTCACACTACGTGACTCATGGCACACTCGCTCATCAGATCATAAATGGATGTGGTTGAGGAGCCCAGAGTTTTTGAGAAAAATCACTGGGTTTCTTCTAAGGTGGTGTGTGTTAGGTGTCTCCTCTCTTAAATGCCACTTGTTAGCACTGTTATTATTTAATGTCTGAAGCCAAAGCGTGAACACAATGCTGCTCGTCAACCTTTCATTTTTAAAATTTGTGACTAGTCTGTAATAAAAATATGAAATCTGTCTGATGGCAGATGTTGATTTGGGTGAAAATTGAGGAAACCGATATCTAGACATTGCTCATGTTAGCACACATTATGCCATTTATATTGATTTACCAATATTTGACTTTATGCGATTTATTTTATTATATCAGAGACTGGTCGCCTCTCGTCTGATTATCGTTGATTCTCATTGGCCCGATTCAGCATGTAGAATCGGTGTGTGCCTTTGGCTGAAGAGACCGCTCAGATTGGTCATTAAGCGACGAATCAGAGCGTGAGTGTGACGTAGTGAAGTGACGTAGCAAGTAAACAATTCAATGGCCCGTTTCCACTGAGTGATACAGTACTGGTTGGTACACTTTTATTGCCATTTCCGCTGTCAAAAGGTACCAAAACGTGAACCGTACCGTACTCCTTTTTGGGTACCCTTTCCAAAGGGTACCTAGCATGACAAAAGTGTACCAAAAGGCAGAGCTAGATGCGCAGCTGAACGCTATTGGTTTACAGATAAATGTCACTAGTGTGTGCACAAGCAAGGAAAATGAAAACAAAGGAAGCGCCATATTTAAATTCACAGCCGATACATTCATTCATTCATTTTCTTTTTGGCTTAGTTTCTTTATTAATCTGGGGTCGCCACAGCGGAATGAACCGCCAACTTATCCAGCATATGTTTTACGCAGAGGATGCCCTTCCAGCTGCAACCCATCACTGGGAAACATCCATACACACTCATTCACACACATACACTACGGACAATTTAGCCTACCCAATTCACCTATACCGCATGTTTTTGGACTTGTGGGGGAAACCCACGCGAACACGGGGAGAACATGCAAACTCCACACAGAAACGCCAACTGACCCAGCCGAGGCTCGAACCAGCGACCTTCTTGCTGTGAGGCGAACGTGCTAGCCGATACATTACATCATAATAATATATACATATAATAACAAGCCATGGTCGACCCGAGCTCAAACAAACCTTGTCGTCATCTTGATAAACGGCCACAAAGCCAAGAAGAACAGAATCTGCCATGTCCTGTTGTTGTTTACAAGGCCATCTAAAAGCGCAAGCAGTTTCACTTTCTCCAGAGAGCTTGCGTGCGATCACTGCGCATCTTTATTTGAAATGACAAACTTCTTGAGCTAATGATAATAACATGTGCGTGATTATTGAAGTGCTTCTGACATCCTTTCAGAAATGGACAAACGTGAGAGTGAAGCGCGAAAAAACAAAAGAGAAGCCGGAAAAAACAAAGTAGCAAATGATTCTTTCAGCAACCTAAAACATGAACAAACTGCCATGTTTAACTATTATCATCACCTTTTGGACTATTATGAACTTGGAATGACAGAATTACTTTCTAACAAGAGGTTACATATGCTGGTAAAGATTAAAGATACAGATGATTGGTTTGCGCTGACTGTGGGCTATATGTTGTGTGTTGTTTTTGAACCCAAATAAGGACTAAATGTATGCTGTGTGTAGTTTTTCTGTAAATGGTAACATATCTGAGACTGTAAGGGTCTGCATGTGTTCATATATGTTGCATTTATTTATTTTATATAATTGCAGACATTACAGTAGGCTATTTTGCACTATCATTGATCTGCAGTTATAATCAAATCATGTTTATATAAAGGTTAGTAATGAGCATTTAGACACAAGTATTTATGTGTATAAAGCATCTGTTTTGTGAGAAGTGCTTCTCATATGATATGTGAACGACTCGTACAGCTTTACTTTGACATTTCCTCGAGCGAGAATGACATCGACTGCAAGTTTGTTGTACAACACGCCCACCAAAAGGGTACCATTGGTACCCTTTGGCAGTGGACACATGAACCTGATAAACCAAAACCCTAACCCTGACGTTTTATATGCATATTTTTTTCTTTTAGTGGTAATGTTTAATAGTTTGGTGTGTTAGTAATTTACTGAATTAATTTAGAGATGTTTTATTAGCAAACCAGCGGTTAATTAAAAATAATCAATTTGCTAAAAGTGTGCAGACTGTTCTGAAATCTTCAAAGGTGATATTTATGTTGAAAAATGTATTTTATTTTATTTGATTGCCTACTATTATATAAAAACTATGCAAACTGTATCCAACTTAGTTTCAGCCTCACCTGACATATCAAGCACTCGTAACATTCGTTCAGTTCATAATTAACTGTTCCAATAGTTCCTCTGTCTTGCCCCTGATGTAGTGTATTGTCATTAGCACTGTAATCTCTTTCTCTCTGTCTGTCTGTCTCTCTCTCTCTTCTTCTGTCACTCTTCCCACCACCACCCCTACCCTCTTTTTTGTTTTTCGGATGAGCGGCTCTGTCCGTTTTGGATCAGGGGGTCATGTTGCCCTGTTTGTCTGTCCCGGGCAGGGATGCCCCCAAAAGTCCACCCTTCCCCCACCCCTTCACACAGGCCACACGTTCCTGCTGCTTATGAATAATATAGGCCGAACTCTGTGGCATCGCATGCGGCAGGAACAAAAGACGAGCGCCTCACAGGAGCCATCGACGAGTGCGTTGCACGAAGAGAACAATGGTGACAATCACGATGAAGACTGACTGTAGAGTAGAGTGAACCAGTGGAACTAATTTAACCAGGCCAAAGTAAACTGAGCTCCGAAGAGGAAGGTGCTTATTACGTGACTGGTCAAAGTCAAAGAGTCATCATCGCTAGCACTATAATTGCAGGAGCAGAGATAAAAGCTGGCTGATTTAGGGCAGCAAAAAACTTTCCATCTGTTCTGACTCGTAGGGGATTGGTTAAACAATAAGTCGAGTGCATGACAGCGGTAATTGTTTACTAGGTAGCTGTCATTTTCGGGGCCTAGCTTGAAATAATAATGCCAAGCGTGAGGCTGAGATGTTCTGTTTCGTCTCTTACATACATTGACTCAACACGACTTAAGAAAAGGGAAAGAAAACAGCACCTGAAACAACACTCCAGCTTCTCTTCTTTCCAAACAGATGTGCTCTTTGTGGGAACAAAACATGAACGTTTATAGTCATAAAATCTCATCGAGTCGAGAACGCTTGAGTGCTTTAAATCTGTGGTGCAGTGCATCTCACCACCTCATTAAAAATGTTATAATGTTCTTAGAAAGAAGCAGAGTTGTTGTTGTTGTTTTTTTTGTTGTTTTTTCCCATGGTTGTTATACAAAGCATGGCTTTTGTCTCGGGCCACTAAGTCGTTCTGTTCCAGACCACTTCACACCTCACAGCAGACTGAAAGTATTTGACATCTCCAAACACACATGGCACAGTGTGGTAGATGTGGTGGAAGATGGGCTGCAGAGAAAGGCTTTCTCTTGTGCTCTGCTCCCTTGTGATTTATTTGGGAATTCAATACATGGCCAATATTGCACTCTTAGGGTGCTTTCACACTTGGTTCAGTTGCCTGGACCGTACCAAAGTTCGATTGTCTCTCCTTGCCACCTTCTCTGTTGGTTCGTGTTCACACTGTCTTTTTTCCTTCTGAACCCCGGTGCGCTTGCGTCATCGAGCTGCTGTTTTGTTTGCGGCTGTTGCTAGGTGACAGTCACGAAAGCAAAGCGCCAAAATGAAGAGACGTCCGCACATCGCGGTCATTCTGCTTTTTCTGAATCTTTTGGTTTTGGACATACAGAAAGCGACTCGCGCCTATCTGCCGCAAAAATATTATAAACGTTCAGAACATCACACAATGTCTGCAGAAGCTGTTTTTCTAGGAGACAAGCAGACATTATCACTGTGTTTGCCCTGGCTCCGTCCCGCTTGTCATCAAGGTACAGTACGTGACACACAGACACACACACACAAATTGAAATTGGATGTGATCCAAACTAATTTGGAGTAAACTTTATTTGATTGATTTTGAATAAAATAATAACATATTTTACATGTATTAATTTAGCAGAAGCCTTTATCCAGAGTGACAGAAATATTAAGGAGTTTCCAACATTGAAATACATTTTTTTTTTCTTGAACACCAACTAAAGATTATAATGCTTTTTGAAAGTTCATGTAAGAAATTTCACTTATAATACTGAAAATTCAGCTTCGATATCTCAAGAATAAATTAACATTTTTAATATATAAAATTATAAAACAGATATTTTAAAATGTGCATGAGTTTTTTTTCATTTTTAACTGTATTTTTGTCAATAATGCAGCCTTAGTGTGATTTAAGATTCTTTTAAAAATATATATAAAAGATCCAAGGTTATATATTTATATAGAATTATATAACTCTAATCGAAATATTAAACTTAATTAAGTTAAATTATGGTATACGTTGGATTAAATGTACTAAATTGATTATTTATGGTTATGATCTTCCCATACAGGTATTGTGCGTGTGTGCGTGTGTGTGTGTGTGTGCGCGTGTGTGCGCGTGTGTGTGTGTGTGTGTGTGTGTGTGCGTGTGTGCGTGCGTGCGTGTGTGCGTGCGTGTGTGCGTGCGTGCGTGTGTGTGTGTGTGTGTGTGTGGGCAGTAAAATAGACCCACTGTAAGAGAACAAGGTGAATGACACGAAGGGCATGAATCTCACTTATTACAGATATACACTACTAAGGGAGCTAACATTTTTATAATAACCCTTTAAGCAGTCTGTATTTGCATTCCGAAGTTATTCATATACTACATAATGTACTATTATGAAAAACAAAACTGATACAATCTCAACCTGCCAAGCTGGGCGTCGGCTCTTGCTGGAGGAATAAATACAAAAAAAGAGTGAAAGGCAAATACAGTAAGTCAGCTTGAAAGATAATGAACTTTAGGACCTTTCTGACACTTCATTCTCAAATATTTGTCATGCTGGCACCACAGGGACTGGGAACAGTTTTAGTTTTATTAATGGCATCTTGGGGGAACTAGCTCCTTCTTTAGAGCAGGGTCTAACCCAGCACAATAGGAACTACAGTGACAAGTACATGTTGATTGGGTGAATGCATGACATGAAACACCACCACTGGCAGCAGAGTATTTTTATTATGTTACAATATACATTCAGAAACCTAACGTTAGTGGCATTTAGCTTGCCTTAATCTATGGTGTTGTGTTCTTTTCTCAGCCTCAGTGATATTTAGTTGTTGACTACAAGCTGATATTTATAAATGACTACAAGCTGTCAAAGGTGATTTAGTCCTTCTTCTGTTTCAAGTCACATAACTTATACGTCTACATTCCATTCTTATTATCACAAAACACGCAATGAGAACACAGATAAAATCATGGCATCTTCCATTCTTCAATTGTTGATTTAGCTAAGTGCAGTAATTGAAGTCACTGTCAGTTGGTTTTGCCTTATGTCCTTTCTTAGTTCAACCAAGAAAGTGGGGAAAAGGGACATTGGTTCTCTGGGTTTACAAGTTCCTGTGACTTAATGGACTTTTCCACTGCATGGTAATGCATGGTTTGGTTTGGTTTGGTATGGCAGCTACGGCTCACTTTTGGGGGCTTTTCCACTGCGTTCCATACCTTGTACCCAGTACTTGTTTTATTGTCATCATACAAAAACATGACTTCTACACACTGCTGATCACTGATTGGTCAGAGAGTATTGTGATAACCATTATTGGATTTGTGACACAAGACACCTGCTGTATTGTTGGTTCTCATGACTAAACAATAGCAAAAGCAAAAATAAAATAAAAAATGCGAGCATTGTGGTATAAAGAGGTCCAGACATTCCTCTAGTTCAGTGATTCCCAATTCCAGTCTTAGGGACCCCCTGCCCTGCACATTTTATGTTTTCCTTATTCGACACACCTGATTTAGATTATCAGCTCATTAACAGAGAAATCCATGAACTGATCCTTGACTGTCAATTAAGAGCGACATACAAAACGTGCAGGGCGGAGGGTCACGAGGATCAGAATTGGGTACCACTACTCTAGTTGATAGCCTAGGAGTGGATGCAGGATGGGATGGGACAACCTTGAATAAAAACAATATTACATCACATGGCAGAAGAGGCAGCACAACTATAGTAATTATCCCACCCACTCTAAGTGGTACTAAACTGCAGTGGAAATGCAAACTGAGTCAAGCATAACCGTACCAAAGTTGAGCTGTGCTGAACTGTGCCACACAGCTCAATGGAAAAGTAGCTTTAGTTCCTGTAACTACCTGGAACAATGTTAGCAATGTTAATAACTAGCAATGTTACTGGTAGTTCCTAATCCTGGGATAGACCCTAAAATGAAATAGGAACTAAATTAATATCTTGAAAAGGAGTTCTTATAATGATAAATAATAAAATGATTTCTAATCCCAATGGTGCGAACACAACAAAAAGCATTTACTTCCACCAGTATAGTTATAGGAACTATACAAATGTTCCTCTGGTCCCCCTATAGTTATCATATTTGGTGTGTACAGACTTTTTCTCCGATATGAGTGGCTGGGTGTGTTCCCGTCATCATAAAAAAAAAAAAAAAACACATGCGCATGCACACACACGTACACGCACACACACACACACACACACGCACACACACACATTCTCCCTGGAGACAGTAGCTGGGAACCAAGGGGCTAAATGACATATGGTTATGAAGATCGAGGAAGAAACCAGGGATGGAAAAAGAGGGCAGCCCCCAGAACGGGCTGACCTGCATGACATTGATTAGAATCAGAATATGAAGTGTACATTGGTGGTTGAGCCAGGGGTCGACAAGTAAATGTACCATAGACCAGGGGTTTGGGGGGGAAGCGCTTGTCTCCTGGAGGGAAGAGTATGGGGGATGTGATGCTTTGGCAAAAGGGGACTTTAAGGAGGGGTAAAGACTGTAAATCCATGGCTTTGCCGGTGCCGCAGAGGTGACTGGCTTTTGTTCATCGGCGTGGCCATTTGAAACGCAAATGATTATTTATTCCTTCACACCATTGACCTACATCTGAGACCTCCATGAAATGACTTGTTGAATTTGGGTAAAGGTTCCAACCATTTTTTGCAGTGGCTTCCAGCAGCTGTAGTTCCAGGACTAGCTGTTGGCCAATCAGGATGTTTTTTTTTTTTATTATTCTTTTTTTATGTTAGTTGCAGGAAAAGATGCATTAGTCTGATCATTCCTTACTGCCTCATTTTTGAAGCTGTAAGGACATAACTGGGTCATTTGCCATCATTTCCCTGACTCAACCCCCATCATCCCTAGTGTCCACTGTAGTAGCAGCTACTGTTTGCTAGTATGTTGTGACTGCTTGTTTTATCGCATGGAAAACTAACAGATAATGAAGGGGGCAGGGTTCATTCTATGGGGGTTGTGGAGTTGAATGTGTGTTTGTGAGACTGGAAGCTTTTTTTATCATTGGCTCCATGTGGCTGACAGTGCTTATGGTTGTACTGCGTGACCGGGCATTTGTGACCGCTCAAAACCCTTTTCTGCGGTGCCCGTATATGCTGTTTTTGGATCTGTAGGACGGTAAATTGCTTGCTAGTGTATTTATGCACATCATTAGGCACAGCACATTTCTAAAAACGAAGAGGTCAGTTTTCTAAAATGTTTATGAAACACATGGTTGTGTGCGACCTGTGTGATTATGAACATATTGCATTCTATAGAGCAGGTGTTTTAAAACTTTTCGATGCCAAGACACCCACAAATATGATGATTTCTGTATGAGCAATACCCTTAATATTAGACAACTGTTTATTTTCATTATATATTTTCATATTAAGTTTACAAAAATAAATTAAAATCAGCTAGCTTCTGTGTAGCCCTCATACAGAAACCTGGTGAAAACTTTGTTTAGTCATATTATCTTGATTTGTTAGTATTTTTTTGTTTTGTTTTGTTTTAAACTGTATTTCCACATATTTAGACCCATCTTTCAATTCATATTATAATTAGCGTCACTTTAACAATTATTATGTATGTATTTATTTTGTTTTCTACTTATTTTTGGTTTTGTTTTTATTCTCTTTGATGTGTTTTATTTATTTATTTATTTATTAGTAGTATCTCGTTATTATTATTATTATTTATTATTATTATTATTATTATCAATTTCATATTGCCTCTTGGGTTGTGTTTTATGCCGTTTATATTTTTATCCTATTGATCTATTTTGTCTTGTTTAGCAATTCAGATTTTGTATTTATATTTGTTTGTTTTGCAAACACCTGCTGTTGAGGAACGATTTGACTCAAGCACTTGCAGAGTTTCTTTAAGTTATTGGTAAGAAAACTGTTCAAGCTCTATGCACAAAGGTTCCACTATGCTTTCTGAGCACTTTCATGCCTTAGGATATAGATGCATTCTTTAAACCAGTCTTTAACCAAACTCGCTCACACAGCATAACCGTGCATATTTGAAAACACCCCGTGGCTCTGTTTGACAGTGGGAATTAAAGGTGCCTTGTTATTATTCCTTGCGATTTTATTTACGGAAAAATCACACACCTGAAAAGCATTTTAAATGATTCAAGCGACTTTCTGTGTCCACAGTCTTTATCATTTGTCTCCTCACTTTTTGGACATGTGACAGACCTACCTGAACAAAAATAAAGTATTTAAATTATGCGGACACTACCTATTCATTTTCCTCAGGATCAAGGTCACCACTTCAACTAAAAGATCCATCTTTTTCTTTTCTTTTGGGCTAGAGGCTGTTTGAAAGGAAAATCTGTTTTTAACGACACTGCAATACCTGTTGCTTAATGACTTTATATTTTGAATTGGCTTTCTGTATTAGTAAAAGTAGGTTTCTAGGCCTCCCCTAAAGAATAAAGCTTCTCTTTTAATATCAGAAAGAGCCGTCTTAAGCTATGTTTTATAGGAGAGTCAGTGCATCTGGCAGTTTTGAAGCACAGCTTTTTTGGCTTTGGCCGGTTATCTTATTGATTTCTTTTTGTAGAACTTTGAACAGGTAGTGAGGTCGCACTGTGGATGTTAGTCGTTCAGGGCTGCGTTTGTTTTTGATCGCCCTCAGATGACTGCGAGTGTTACGTTACTGACTCAGTTACTGAGTCGTGACCCTCATGTTGCCTCAGAACACAAACTCTGAGCTGCAGTGGATCTGGCATGAATCAGTCAGAGCCCTTCAGAGCGCAGTTTTGATGCTCTTCTAGCTGAACGCTTTAGCTCCTGAAGTGGTCTCATGACCAAAACATAGCTTCTTTTCAGTTGTAATTAAAGGCATTGACATTAGGCATGTACAGTTTTAATGATTAGTAGTTTTATTGATTATTAGGCAAATGACAGAATAAAGAACAGCGTCTGTGTAAAGAATTAACATTTTACCACCTTAAAAAAATAATAATTGTGTCCTCAAAGCCATAGTCTCCAACTTTGGCTTTGAGGTCAGAATTTGGCTATAGGTAAATACAGTTAAAACATTGTTCAATATATAATGATCAGAAAACTAAAATGGTAGTATGTTTTAAATGTTAAATAATGGTCCATTAGTTGTAAGTTACTTAATGTAAGTTACTGTATAAACTATACTAAGTATGGCATTAATTAATAATAATTCAACATTTTAAAATCCAAAGTCGTGCTTAATAACATTAATATGCTGTGAGTTAACAAGAACTAACAATGAATGACTTCATTAACTAAAGATAACAAAGATAAAATAATACTGTAATAAATGTATTGTTTATGTTAGTAAATACATTAACTAACATTACCTAATGGAACATAAAAAAACAAATAAAATATAAGGAGCTAAAATTCATAAATAAATCTGTTATTATAAAAACATTTCTCATACACCGCTATTGATATGTTTAATTTGGGGGATGATGAATTTTGGAAAAATAATCAAATTGCTTTATTTTTTATTTTTTTTTTACCAAAAAGAGTCCTTTGTCTTTTGTATTAACCAATAAAGACAAGCATTAAACGTATTTTATATGAACATAATATCCGTGTGTTGTGTAATTGATGATTTTCCTAAAATAAATATGTTACACTTGTCCACACAAAATAAAAACAATCATAATTACTCAATTACAGTTTGTTTTGATTTGATCAGTTAAAGGCTTTAGCAGTTTAGAAAAATAGTCACCTATATAATTTTAATAGACATATAGAGAGAAATGTATCAGAAATTACGCAAATCAGTTGTGGCTATTGCAGCCTAAAAATAATTTATAATATTGTCATGTTAGGTAACACTTTATTTTAAGGTGTCTACACACGTTCCATTTACTTACCATAGTAATTGCTGTTAATTATGCAATGTCATGCATATAATGTCATGCAACTAACCCTAAACCTAACCCACATTCTAACCCTAATTTTATCATAAGTGCCTAGATTTACTGTTTTCAAATAGTTAGCAAGCATGTACTGTGGTGAATATGGGAAAGATTTATTTGGCTTACTTGTCTCCAAAAAGCCCCCATAGGGATCACAATTATTTCAAAAGAGGAACCAATGAACAACTGTCTTTCATTAAATTGTCAATTTTTTCAAGGACATGCAAGTGTGTTTATATCATTTAAACACAATGAGGATTTATATTTGTTGTGCCAACATTTTTATTGACCCAAAAAGATACATTTTATTTGTAGCTACATATTTGTCTGTGTCAGAAATAAGACTTTTTTTGTTTTGTTTCACTAAATATTTAGATTACTAAGAATCTACTAAATAAGTAGATTTTTATTGTTTCATATAAACTGCTGTAAACTGCAATTATGTAACTGTGTGACGGCTATAAATTCATGAACACTTTTGCTGAAAGTGCTGCCATATGTTGCCAAATGTTTTTTTTATAATATAATTTGAAACCCATAAAAACACATAGAATAAAGATGAGATGACACATTTTGATGTTCGCATTAAAAATACAAAAGTGATTTTCTATACATTTAATGCATAAATGTTCTGTAAAATGTCTACTTTAGTGTCAATAACAAAAAAAAGTCCTAATATGGAAGAAAAAGTGTTCCATTATTTTTCAGTGTAACATATATTTATGTAAAAATTAAACAACATACATATTATAACCTGAACTTCTAAAAATGTATGAGAGAATAGTACATTTTAGTGTTTTAAATGATTAAAAACTTATTTTTAACAAATAGTTAAAACATGTTTTTTTGAAGGATGTGCATAAATAACCTTTTAAAATGGCATTTATTATGGCATTTGTGATCCTTAGATAACCAATCAATGGGACACATTCTAATCTATTAAGATTTTATGGTTTTGATTCTTAAAAAAATACTTTTTCCTTTCCCCTTGTATGTATCATAAACAAGTAGTTTTTACTCCCAAGAGGACTGAAACTCTGTGCTCATATTTAGCAACTGTTAGTTGTGCAATAGTGCTTATTACATGCTTATTACAAACCCACTTTAAGCTTGTGCATTTAGCGAATATGAATCAGTTTCAGAAATAGTAGAGAACAAAATATCCCCTCTTGAAATGGCTTTTGGTACAGCAAGTGCTTTTGTTTCTGGGAAAATAATAACTTAATTGCTTTATGAAGACATAATACTTGGCATTTTACAATCAAGCTGAACACTTTGGTTCGAAGAGGGAAGTCTCTGAGTAGTTGGAGGAGTTTAATTGAATAAAATATGTTTTTACAAACTGTTTTGTTGAGACAAGTGGCATGAACTAGATATTTTATCGATGAACAAAAGCCTGTGTGTTATACAAGGGATGGAATTGGTTTTAGTGTAGTATATCAGATGTTAAGTCTTCAGCTGGTTTGTACGTTACACAAGTGTATTTTCATTGCTTAAAATAGCTGTTTAATAGATCTGGGGTATAAATAAACGTCTGTTTCTTGGAATTAAACTGTTTGTGAAGACATTTCAGACTCTGACTTAGAGCATTTCAGACATTTCAGACTCAGAGCACATCATAGTACAGAGAGTGCCCTTATAAAGATAATCAATGATATCCGCCTAAATACAGATTCAGGCAAACTAACAGTGCTGGTATTGCTCGATCTCAGTGCTGCGTTTGACACTGTCGATCACAGCATACTTCTGGATAGGCTGGAAAACTGGGTTGGGCTGTCAGGGACGGTCCTCAAATGGTTCAGATCTTACCTTGAATGGAGAGGTTACTATGTCAGTATAGGTGACCATAGGTCGAGGTGGACACCCATGACATGTGGAGTCCCACAAGGTTCAATTCTGGCACCTCTCCTGTTCAACCTTTATATGCTCCCACTAAGCCAAATAATGAGAAAGAACCAAATCTCCTACCACAGCTATGCTGATGACACTCAGATCTACTTAGCCTTGCTGCCTAATGACTTCAGCCCCATTGACACCCTCTGCCAATGCATTGATGAAATTAACAGTTGGATGTGCCAAAATTTTCTTCAGTTAAACAAAGAGAAAACTGAAGTCATTGCGTTTGGGAACAGAGATGAGGTTCTCAAGGTGAATGCGTACCTTGGCTCTAAGGGTCAAACAACAAAAAATAAGGTCAAGAATCTTGGTGTGATTCTGGAGTCAGATCTGAGTTTCAGTAGTCACATCAAAGCAGTAAGTAAATCAGCATACTATCATCTCAAAAACATTGCAAGAATTAAATGCTTTGTTTCCAGTGAAGACTTAGAGAAACTTGTTCATGCTTTTATCACCAGCAGAGTAGATTACTGTAATGGACTCCTCACTGGCCTTCCCAAATAGACAGTCAGACAGTTACAGCTCATCCAGAACGCTGCTGCCAGGATTCTGACCAGAACCAGAAAATCAGAGCACATCACACCTGTCCTCAGGTCTTTACACTGGCTCCCAGTCACATTCAGAATAGATTTTAAAGTATTACTACTTGTCTATAAATCACTAAATGGCCTAGGACCTCAATACATCACAGATATGCTCACTGAATACAAACCTAATAGATCACTCAAATCTTTAGGATCATATAAATTAGAAATTCCAAGGGTTCAGTCAAAGCAGGGTGAATCGGCCTTCAGCTACTATGCCCCCTGCCGCTGGAATCAGCTTCCAGAAATGATCAGATGTGCTCCAACATTAGGTACATTCAAATCCAGACTTAAAACACATCTGTTTAGCTGTGCCTTTACTGAATGAGCACTGTGCTACGTCCGACAGATCGCACTATTATGTCTTTCTTTTCTTTTTAATTTCTTTTATAACCTGTTTTAACACCTGTTTTTATCTGTTTTTTTTTAACCTGTTTTTATATTATTATTATTATTTTTTTTTATACTTGTCTCTTTTTATTCCTGTTTATGTCATCTGTTTTTATATTATTCTTATTTATACTTGTCTCTTTTATTCTTGTTTATGTAAAGCACTTTGAATTGCCACTGTGTATGAAATGTGCTATATAAATAAACTTGCCTTGCCTTGGCTTGTGTGCATAATTGTGCGGGCATATGTGTGTATTTATAAATGTTATATAGAATTAAATTGGACGCACGGACACAAGTCTGAAATGTCTTTTTGTTTTTCTTTTTCTTCAACAGTATATCAAGATTCCTGCGTCCTCGGATTCTCCTGATGCTTTCCGTGTTTTCTCCTTCTACCTGTCCAGTGACAGTAAAGACAAACCTCAGGCCAGCTTTGATTGTATTCACCAGTTTGTTTCGGGGTAAGACACTGATGCAAATAGTCTGTCAGACTGTCTGTCAGTCAGCAAGTTGGTCAGTGTGTCAATAAAACTGCATTTATTTGTTTAAATAATAACACTAATAATTCATTAATTGAATTGTTAATAATAATAATAATAATAATATTAATATTGGTAACAAATTATTACTTCTGCTGCTGCTACTACTACTACATCTACTACTACTACTACTAATAATAGTAAAACCGATAAATGCAAAACATAAGCTGTTACAACATGAAAAATTACATAAAATCATGTAAATTTCCCCTATTTTTGCATGGCTGTCTAAAAAACTTGATTCTGAGTGGTCAGCCGTGAAATTCCAAAGTACGCTATTCCCAGATAACAATCACTGAAACTAATAACACAGGCTCATTCAGGTTCTTTGAATCATCTTGACTGTCAGTGAATACGTTCACATCTATATTTATATGTTTGTAGGTTACACTGCTAGTTTTGAGATTTTAGTGCCATCTTATTGCTGAAAAATACATTTGTTAGTGTATGCTCCATTCAGCCATTTCTGTCAGCTTTGCGTTTAATTAAAAAATTTATAAACTGTTTTGGTTTAGAACAATGTTTTTTCAATTTGTGGCAGGTAGTAGTTGTGTAATAAGCGGTATAAAGTACATCCAGGTGGTGTTTTTTTGCAGAATAAATCCCTTCAGTCCTATACAACACAACAGCTCTTACTTAATGCCGTTGGTTATTCTTGAATGCTAATCTGTGTGTTATTTGAGTTTACTACAATTAAAATCATTTTGTTACTTGAGGCAATATACATGTATTAAATAAGAACAACAGTATCATCTCAATGATACTCAGATAACCCTGGTGTCAAGTGTAGGTTGTTGTTTGTTAGGATCAACATTTACTGTGACCTTTGAACCCAAGAGGCATTACAGTATTTGGCGTCACGGTGGGTTGTGAAGTTGCTGCCTCTTGATCAGGGTGGCACTGATCTGTTCGCTCAGAAACTCAAAGGAGACTTGTTGTCTCACAATACTCCACTTGTCTTGCTGAAGAATAGCATTACATTGGTTTGTGGGAAAGAGGATGCAAAGCAATTCCACAAGAACCGGTTAAGGCTATTAGTCATAAATTAGTCACTGACTTTCCGGCTGCTTTGCAGACAAAGGAGCGGCTGTGACACTTAGCAATGGGGAGCGAGGTATTAAACATGTCAGTCTTTACATAGCAGGTTGATTCACGGAGCTTTCAATGAAAATTCTTTTGTCCCACTTGTTTAGCCTTTTTCATTCACAGTGCTGTTTTTAGCATTTCCAAACTTCAGAATCATACCCTTAAATAAACCTTGAAATCAATGAAATTTTATAATATTTTTTCAGTTAATAAAAACAAAGTTGCGTGAGCTAAAATCAGTGTATTAGAATATGTTCTGTGGATTTACCATCGTATGAATAATTTACATTTTAAAAAGTTAAAATAGACACAACATCAGTTTTATTGTATTCTATGAAAAATAAATGCAGTCTCGGTTGGGCTGCACGATTATTAGAAAAAAGATTGTGTGATCTCGATTTGACCCCCTATACGATCTTAATCCAGCATTTCTACTTCTGCCAATCATATTTTCAAGTTCAGCAGAGTAAAGGTGGTCACACAAGTCTTTACATTGTTTTATATACATTGCTCAGCAACGTGGACACCTCCAAATGGTATTGAAAGAGTCACAAATGTAATTTCTGTCTTCATGTAATGATGTATTCGCGGCCACGAAATCACACGTGAGCTGACCGTAATCTGTTACCACAGAGAGGGCTTGCGCGTGCCTGTGAATGAAGTCTTCGTGAACAGACCTACATAGGCTATGAATAACAGGTAATAAAGTTGTAAATAACTTTCAGTTTGTGGCACAGAGCGATCATTTGGGAGCTATGAACTGCGAAGTATGAACTGCACTCGGCAGTAAAAATGAAACCGAAAGTGCGCACATCATTTAAATAATCATATTGCATTATAGAGTTATGATTGCGACAAGCATTTGATATGTTTTTCTTTCATAGCAAACACAGAGTGTTGTGCATGAGAATAAATGTTTAACAGTGTCAGTATGCTATAACTACTCTAGCCAATATAATGTTGAATATAATATAAGAGAGAATCTGATAATGACAAATGTCTCATTTTACCAGTGGAAAAAAAATGGTCTAATAATGTTGTCAATGACAGATTGCAAGCATATGTCTCAAACATAATAGTTCAACTTTAGAATTATGAATAGTTGTATTCTGATGTAATCGATTTACTGTGCGTTAATGATCAGGACCAATTTAAAGCCTATTCAAGTCCACCATTGCAAGTCTATACAAAATTTAGCATTTTAACCAACAGTAGACCTACATGTAATATTATTATTGTTGTTTTACCATGTGTTTGAGAAATAACAATGATAATAGCCTACTCATATTAACCTTTATTTTACATCTATAGAATCGTGAGAAAATTGTGATCTCTTTATTTTAAGCAAAAAAAAAAAATCGTGATTCTCATTTTAGCCAGAATCGTGTAACCCTAAGTCTCGGTGTGGAAAAGATACTGAAATACAAAAATTGACAGAAATTTATATATATTTTAACATCAAATAAATGCAGTGTTGGCAAGCAAAATCATTAAAAAACACCAACCCAGCTTTGACATGCATAATACACTGTATAATGTGTGAAATAATGTTTATGTACGAAAATAGAATTAGAAATAAATTTGAATTAGAATTAGAAAATAGAATTTAGCATTTTAATAATATATTCCATTTTTTCTCTCTTAAACAAGCTCTAGCTGGATCCTGTTGACAAATAAAAATTCATAAACGCTCTTAAAAATTATGTTGTGTGGTGCAAAACATCACTTAATTGTTTATTTTCCAAAGAATTATGACCAATTCTTCCAAGCTTGTGAAATTGATTACCATACATTTCAACAAATCCACATATATTTTTATTATCTTTTTCAATCTCAGTAATTTTATTACATTTTTTTCTCAGAGATGGCAGGGATCTTCTGGAAGGTCAGGGCAGTATTCAGGATAAAATCACAGTGTGTGCCACCGACGATTCCTACCAGATGACCCGTGAGCGCATGTCTCAAGTGGAAAAGGACATCTGGAGTCGCTCAGCCATCGAAATCAAACCTGGATCTACACGTCCAAGTAAGAATCCAGCTCATGTGCACACAAAGAACCGCTCCATATGCACAGACACAATCATCTCTCATTAAACATATCAAATAACCCATTTTTGTCTCCAAATAATACCCAAGTAGTATCATGTCCGTCCAAATGATACTCAAGTGAATGCACAGATACTTGAGTAAAAGTTAAAAGTTTCAGTTTTAAAAGTAGCCTGGCAAAAAGGAAAAACTTTTTTGGTGCACTTAAAAAAATAAAAAATAGTTTGTTGTGAAAATCATGGTTATTAAACCAAATATTTATTTCTATAAATAAACTCTTCTGATGTTAAAGCATTGGTAATATGTTGTCTGATATTTTCTGCATAAAAAAGGAGCACTGAATGATTTTTATAAATTGTGTTTTTAATTTTAATATTCTTTATCGTATCGTTTGTGTATGGTTTTGTTTGTATGTTGTCTCATGATGCTACTGCCCTAATTTAATAGTCCCATTTGGGATTAATAAAGTTGTTAAACTTAAACTTAAATTAGAAACCAAATAACAATACATTCAGACAATAAATGTAGAAGAAATATGATCTCTAGTTTACAGAATAAACAAGTTAGATTTTATTCAAACACGTGTATCAAATAAATCATAAATCTAGAAAAATTGAGAATTTTCAAGTGGCCTTTTAATTATTTCCATAGTTGTATAACAAGCTGAAATCATGCTATTTAAAACACACAGCATTTGCTTCTAGCATGTTAAGCAGGCATGTTTGTTTATTATGCAAAAAACAAAGAAAATGTTTGCATAAACTGTACAATTTTATGGTAGAATAAAATGTACAGCTTCTTCAGCTGAAGAAAAAAGAAAATTGCTTTTCCTATTTTACACCCCTCATCATGTCCTACAAATAACATTCATCTGGGGGACAAAGCAGGGCGTTTTTGATGAAGAGATGTTTGTGTATCAGACGAGCTGCGTACGATTCGTTTCCCTCCCCCCAGTCACTTTATCTTGTGATGACACAGGCATGAAGCCACAGACCTGTTCCATTAATCTGATTGAGACTGCCAGAAGTATGCGCTAACAAGTCTCATGCTGGGTGGATGAAGTTTAGCCCAGGATTTTAATTACCATGGCTGGGGATCAATTAGGTTTTCATCTGCAGAAATGTACTGAATTATACATGGGGTCTCTCTCTGAAGCAAAGTCTGCAATTCCCTAAGCGACATCTAGAGAAAAGGACACGCGTCGTTCAAGCCTCTCATGTCGAAGAAAACTGGAGTGAAAGACGGCACTTCAGTGGTTGGAGGAAATTAGGATCTGTTTGATTCCCGGCAATTAAAGACACTGAATCGCTTTCACTGAGGAAAGCAAATAGTGCCCTTCTTAACAACGGAAAAAAAGCCAGTTTCTGAGTGTCTCCATTTGCCTTCTAATGTAAACAGATTTGGGCTACACACCCCTGAATTAAAACTTTTTGTTTGTTCCAAACCTGCGATACTTTCATTTATTTTTGTAGCACAAATGAAGATGTTTTAAAGAGGTCGTTAGCATAAAAAAGAACATTTCCTCACTGTTTACTCGCACTCAAGGTGTTCTTTTATGAATTTCTTTCTTTTGACAAACACAAAATAAGATATTATTAAGTATGTTGGGAAAAAAAGGAGCCAATGTCATTCATGGTAGGAGCAGTAGGCATTTTAGTAAAAAAAAAAATTTTTTTTTTTTTTATATATATTTCTCTTTACATCTATCTGTCTATCTATCTATCTATCTATCTCTCTATCTCTCTATCTCTCTCTCTCTCTCTCTCTCTCTCTCTCTCTCTCTCTCTCTCTCTCTCTCAATTCAATTCAATAATTGCTTTATTGGCATGACAAATGTTACAAATGTATTGCCAAAGCATTTATAAAGTTTACATAAAAAAAATAAAAGAACATACATATATATAAAAAATAAAAAATAAACAGTAAACACAGTAAATAGTAGTAGTAATAGTAGCAAAAAAAAAAAAAAAAAAGAAGATATATACATATAATAATTAAATAAATAATGTATCATATTATTATTCAATATATCATATATTATTCAATATATCATATTCATTTATATCATATTATTCATATATATATATATATATATATATATATAAAAATTAGAACAGAATACACTGTACATTTAACAACATCAACATTTTAGAATAAAACAGTAATAAAAACAAAAATAATCAGTATATTTACAATGATTCATTTATAATAATCTAGATGTGTGTGTGTGCGTGTGTGTGCGCGTGTGTGTGTGCGTGTGTGTGTGTTTGCAAGCGCATCACTGATGTTTTTATTGGTCTCCTCTCTCTTTTTGTGACAGGCATTAATGTATTGTGCCGCTAGAAGGATACAGTCAGTTTTTTCCCCTAGTAAATATTGCAGTTGTGTTGTATTGTCTGACTCAGTGAATTGAGGGTAAATGCTCTGGAGTTTGGGGTAGAATGTTTCTCTGATGTGCTGATAGTTTGTGCAGCGGGTGAGGAAGTGTTCCTCTGTCTCTACCTCTGCCTGGGCACAGTGTGGGCAGATGCGGCTCTCTCTGGGTTGCCAGTTCTGTCTGTATCGGCCCGTCTCTACAGTCAGACTGTGAGCACTCAGCCTGTATTTGGTCAGTGTTGCTCTTAATTTACTGTCCTTTACTGCACTCAGATATGTTGCTGTCGTATAATCTCTATTTAAGTCTAAATAACATTGAAGTTTACTTTGTTTCCCTGCTGCTTCATTCCAGTAAATCAGATACTCTTCTTTTCGTGCATTTATCATTTGATTGGCTTTAGTTCTGTGGATGAGCATGTCCGTGTCCTGATGCTGCCTGCTGTTAGTCATATTTGCTATGTTGGTTTGTGTTTGCAATTTCAGGACCATCTGAATCAGGGGGCTTTTTTCAGTGTCCATTTCTTGGTTTTTGAGGGCTTTAAAATGATAAGAGTTGGGGTCACTCATTTTTATATGTTTCCAAAATTTGACGGCCCGTTTCTCAATGCGCATGAGTAGAGGATACTGGCCTAGCTCTGCCCTGCATGCATTGCTGGGTATGTTCCTCTGTACCCTAAGGATGCTCCTACAGAACTCTGCATGTAGGCTTTCAGTTGGATTTTTATCCCATTTATCAAACTCATGACTGAGGAGAGGACCCCACACTTCACTCCCGTATAGCACTATAGGTTCAATCACTGACTGGAAAATTTTGAGCCAGATTCCAACTGGAATTTCTATTTGTGTTGATTTTTTAATGGCGTAAAAAGCCCTTCTTGCTTTCTCTTTCAGTTCATTCACAGCCAAATTTAGTCTTCCATTAGCACTTATTTTCAACCCAAGGTATGTGTAGCTTGTGGCAGGTTCAATTTTTGTCATACCAAGGGTGAAGTTGTGTTTCTTTCCCTGACATCTCTCTCTCTCTCTCTCTCTCTCTATATATATATATATATATATATATATATATATATATATATATATAT
>CAIGQV010018227.1:20827610-20863223 GCA_903798115.1 Danio jaintianensis | reverse complement strand
TATATATATATATATATATATATATATATATATATATATATATATATTTCTCCTTAGTGTTCAACAGAAGATAGAAATAAACATGTTTGGAACAAGTGGAGGGTGAATAAAGGATGAAATAATTTTTGGGTGAACTATTTATAAAATTTGCGAGATTCCTGTTCTTCTATTAAAACATTCATAAAAACACCAAAATTAAATTGATTTGCATAAAGCGAATCCAAATTACAAAAATTTAAGAGCTACAATAGCTTTAAAAATGAAGATTTTGGCAATTATTAGGACACATTTAACAGAACCACCTACTTAATGCACAAGAAAAAAGCTCAATGGTTCTTGCAGAAGCTCAAATGTGTCACATGACTCACAAAAACAACAATCATTGTTTCTTGTCTTTTTTTTTTTACAATTCATAGTAACATTTTGCTGAAATGTGACGTTTTTTGTCTTAACATAAAATATGAATAAATATAAGCATCATGAGACTAAAACAACTGAGCACTGTTGCATTCAGTAGCAACAATTTAAGCAACATTAATAACAGCATTATAATCGATTGTTAGTGCCAGACTTGTTGATACAAATGACATCAACATTTCAATGCTGCAAACTTCAGGGTTTTAAATTAACATCTTCCAACTTTGTGGGTAGTGTGTGTATATATAAACAATCTCATAATTCATAAATTACGTCAAAAAAAGCATTTAAAAAGTAACATTTTTGTTGGCATATCAAAACACAAGTGTTCCGATGATGAACGAAAATCTTATGGGTGATGACATAATGGTAATTTTGGGGTGAACTAACCTTTAAGGGGTGTAATTTAGAGCCAGACATTATAGGAGCACAAAAGCAGAATGATTTGACGTTACACCGTTCCAATTTCATATAATGTATGTTTGGGTTCCATTCAGTTTACATGGCATTTGCTTTGGCTTTTTAATTCCATCACAGACCGAAAGCAGTGCTGTCGCCATGCATATTTTTAAACCGGCTCCAAAAGCATATGGCGGTAAAAAGTGGAGCCTTGTCCTTGCACAATTTAGTGCCTGGCAGATACATTTGTTTGGCTGAAACTAAAATAAAACGGGCTCCAACTTTTTTCTTTTTTTTCTCCATCTCTGTAGTCGAGCGCAGAAACCTCATGCTGTATTTCTGCGGTAAAGTAATGGTACACTTATCTTGTAGACGCTTCTAAATACTGCCTTGCCATCATAGCTCTCATAGTTGGCAGAGGCTTTCAGATGTATGGCAGGTATTTCAGTGGACATTTAATTATAAAGAACAGAGGTATTTTGAGGTCGTTCTAACTTTGCACTCTGGCATGGGGTGTGCTGTAGAATCATCAAACATTTAGTTCTCATCCATTTGGGCATGCACAGATGTTGTTTGTAGTGAACCAATTTGATTATTATTATTATTATTATTATTATTATTGTTATTATTATTGTTATTATTATTATATATTAGAGAGCAGGGTGGCTGATGTCAGATATAGTGCCAGTGTATAGATATTTCATCTAAAAATCCGGAATCCAATTCGGGAATTGTATTATGGAATTGTATTTGTTATTACATAATTATGTTTATATTTATATTTATTTATTTATTTTTATTTATTCATTTATTATTTTATTATTTTTATTTATTCATTTATTATTTTATTATTTTTATTTATTCATTTATTGTTTTATTGTTTTATCTTCTTTAATTATTTTATTATATATATATATATATATATATATATGAAAATGTGTATTTGTTTAAAGTCATTTTTCCTGCTTAACTTTGTTTCACACTGCAAAAATAATCAAAATTCAGTACTATTCCACATAAAGTACGATGACCAGATGACAATAATTGTTTCAACTCTGAAAAAATTTCAATAAAGCATCTGGTAAACAATATGTCCTGAAACAATGTCACATTTACCTCAGGAGTGCCATCCAGTATCCAAAAGTCAATAGTTAGCAGGAAAAAAATAAATGGAATAGAGCATACTGAGAGAATTTGTGTACTCATATGAACCATAACATAACATCATTTACTGTCATATATCTGGTTTCTTGTGTTCCATGAAAGCCAGTAAGTTGTATGATCAGAATTCAAAGTACCGCTGTAAAAAGTATGATGACCAGATATCAATCAGCTTCTCTACACTGGAACGACGTCAGTGAAGCATCTGATAAAAATCTCATAAGATGTTACATTTACTTTAGGAAAGCCATTCAGTATTCAATAGTCAGTAGTCAGCAAGACAAAAATGAAATGGGCAGGAGCATTTTGCAGAATATATTTGCATTTGTTACATTTGAGGTGAAATCTTTAGTTTGTTAGAGTGCACCCTGGTCAATGGTAAAACGAGCAGATAAATTGTTTATTTTTCATGATTTATTTATAAGTGAATATGATTTATGTATTGCATTTTTTTTTTTTTTTTTCAAATGATGTATGAAATGATGTCGTTAAGTTATTGGAATTTATTTGTGTGTGGATGAACCCTCAATTATGATAATGGTGCTGTACTGTTAAAGTATGAGCAGGGTTTTGCTTGGTTTGTGAGTTTAATTTTAGGTTGAACATTAACATCTGAGCTCTGAAAACTTTTTTTTTTTCTTTTTACTTATTTCATTTTCTGTGGCCAAGTGTATTTTTTCTTTCTTTTCTCTGAACTAACGAGAATGGAGTTTGCTAGGTTTTCAGCGCTGTCAAAATAAGTTTCACTTCTGATAATTAAAAACAGCAAATATTTACCTCAACAATATATCATTCCAACACAAGCTGCTGTACGTTTGTGAAAACACACACACACAAAGAGTATTTACAAACCGTACAGTGTGGCATGTATAATGAGAAGCATTGTTTTAGCTTTTGTGGCATATCTGAACATGCAGACATGATTAAATAAGTGATTTACTGGGCTTTGTGAGGTAAAACAGTTTGATTTTGGAATTTGATTTGATGAGATTGCCTGTAAGGCTAGATTTGATTAAATGTTTGATGTTGGAATTCTGTGGCATCTGTCTACACTTCATACACTATTGCAGCTAAAACATGGTAAAATGTTTCAAATGGTTTTGCTGACAGAACGTGTTTAATTAAGCTCTATTTGCAAAGCGCAACATGTTTAGGTGTCAAAAGGTATTCTGTGTGCGTGTGTGTGTGCGTGTGTGTGCGCGTGTGTGTGCGCGTGCGCGTGCGCGTGCGTGTGCGCGCGTGTGTGTGTGTGTGCGTGTGTGTGTGTGTGTGCGTGTGTGTGTGCGTGTGCGTGTGTGTGCGTGTGTGTGTGCATGTGTTTCCCCTCTCTCTTGTTTGCCAGTATGTTGGAGTCTGTAATAGTCAAACATTCCTCATAAATAGGATCATTGTTCTCACAGCTCTGCAATTATTGCTATATATCATGTAGTTAATAAAAGTGTTGAAATATGAAAACAGTTCTTTGAAGTATAATGACGTGTGCCAGAATGTGTAATAAAGTGAATATATTTCTTTTGTTTGTTTCTAAAATGAAAACTATTCATGCCTGCTAACTGGCTATAGTAGAGAAAAACAACAAATGTAGTACATTTCCTCTTAAAGATTTAAAGGAGTAGCCACCCCCCCTCCCTAAAACTGAACCAGTTTTTTATTCCATATATTTACAGTAAATGAGGTCTGACAATGGCATACATCATCATAAATCTATCACTCAAGTGCTTGCATGACTCTCTCTGATATATTTAGAGGCTTGCATGATAGCCATTTATGAGAAAACAGAAGATCACTACATTTCTGTTTAGTTCTAGAATATCATTTCTGAATGAATCATTATTCTGACTCAGATCTCTTGGTAAATTGATTGCTACAGTTAAAGAAATCCAACTTTTTCCTCTCCAAATGCCATTTCCACAATTCAACTGATTGACAATTGCAGCAGTACTATTTTTTTTATTTTTTTTATTTTTTTGTGAATGCCAAACGTAAAATTTTGGCATGTTTCTTACACAAATATTTATCTTGCTCCATAACATATCTATAGTTTTATATTCACTATTTTGTAATGAACCTCTTCATTTGGCCAAATCAAAAGGGATCAGAATGCAAAATACCGGTCAGGTCTGATTGTTAAACGGGATATTTTACCCCAAAATAAAACTTCTCTCATTCTGTTAGTAGAAGTCAGTGATCATGTCCAAAACAGTTTAAGGAGTATTCAGATCTTACAGAGAACATATTAAGTCAACAGAATGTTTACTGTAAGTGGTGATGAATAATCCACAATTACTTACCATAAAAATTGATGGAATAATCAAGCTGCAGGTCTGGACTGAAAATGTCTTTAAACCACTGACCAGGGAACTCAGCAAAGGAAATGTGTTGTTGTACAGTACCTCAAATGAAAGTAAAAACATGATTATTATTTTAAGTTCAAGAGTCAGCACAAGTAACAACAATGAGCAACTTTTTAATCAACATATTGTTTACTGATCAACTGTTAGGCAACATTTAGATACATTACTTACTGTGCCAATCGCTGAACATGTGATTAATATTATTAGTTCAAGATTTTTTTTACCCACAACACCATTAAGGTTAGGAAGTAGGTAGGCGTTTCCATTGTGAACATATTTACATTAATAGGGTATATGCACAGGGACTTTTCATTTTTAATAAGCCAGTTCAAGTGCTTCCGCCATTATAAAATCATCACGTTAAAGATATAGTTCACTCAAAATGAAAATGTCCCATTAATTTACTCACCCACATGTCATCCAAGATGTAGGTGACTTTTTTTCGTCAGTATAACATTAAAGAAGATTTTTAGCTGAATTTTCTTTAATGTTCTACAGAAAAAAGAAAGCCTCCCTGTGGGTGAGTAAATTAATGGGAAATTTATGGGTGAACTATCCCTTTAAATATTGTAACTCCCAATACAACAGTCCAGTGTGTTTCTGCAGCAATGAAACACCCCTAAAGCAGTATAAATGGCTGCGTGAACGTTATGTAAAACTGGATGAAGAGAAGGAGCATAGCACTCCCTATGTGAACAGCTTATGCTTCACTTTGTCCTATTGCAACCTTCAAAGTACAGCTTAAACTTGTAATGAGATTAGACATGCCTGATATCTATTAGTGCTCCTGTGTCCTACTGGCTTCAGGTGAATTAGCACACTGGTGAGAAGATGGAAAGCAGAAGAAAACGGCAGTATTTGAGATGCTTTCGTTTCCAGGGTTTAGATATTTGCACAGGAGTGAGCAACGTTTACCGTCAACTCTCTTCATTTTTTTTTACTCTGTATGGCTCACCTGGTAGTGGTAAATTCATATTGCACATCCGGAGAAGGGCTTGTATGAGTTCTGCGGGGGCCGCGATGTTTACTTAAAGCTGTGTTTCTGGAAAGTGGTCCAGCGCCCGCTGTTTACACTGCTGTATGTGTGACAGTCGTTTGTCACGGGCCTGGCACTCACCCCTTCTCCAATACGTGTGTGTGTCTAATTTCACCTCAGGGCGGCTTGGTTTTGTTTTTGCATAATGAGAGCTTGGGGATTTGAGTGGCCCCAGAAGTTCTGTGCTATTTGCAGAGCTCTCCGTTTATTTTCAGTGCTGAGGAGGCAGGCGGGTTAAGCAATAATCTCTCAGCCTGTTTTATGCCACTTTTTAAAAGTCTTGTCAGATGCTGAGCTTGTTTAAACTCTTGTTGACAAAAACATTATGGGGTAATGCATATTGTTCACAAATGTAAATTCATTGGGGTTTAAAAAAAACATGATGGAAATTGTAGTGTGTATATTTATTAGATTATAAAGTCATTGCAAAGTAATGTATTCCATTTCATTTGGTTAGTCCCATACATTTTAATAGGAAAATGGTGCACTGTAATGATAAATGAATAAAAAGAGAAAGAAAATGTATTCCATTTGTTACCAATAAAATAAAATGCATTAAAATCACATGAATTTTGATTTAAAACTAATCAGTCTATAAGTACTTAATTTTTGGAAACTGAAAATGTAATATTTTATACAATCAAATTCCATAGATTAAGCATTTGTTTATTTATTTATTTATTTATTTATTTATTTATTTATTTATTTATTTATTTATTTATTTTATTATTTGTTTTATTATTTATTTTATTTTATTTTATTTTTTATTCATAATTTTTTGAATCTTATAATATAATATAATATAATATAATATAATATAATATAATATAATATAATTGGATAATAGAAATTTGGCTAACATTTTATTTTAAGGTGTCCTTGTTACATATGTTGCATGTATTTACTGTATTAATTACAATTAATTATGCATAATTACATGCAACTAACCGGCATTCTAACTCTAACCATATAGGAAGAACATGTAATCGATAGTTAAATTATAGTTACACTGTAACAATGACACCATGAAATAAAGTGTGACCAAAAGCTCTTTTTTTATTGTAGTACATAATCCAGTTTATGATTTTTTTTCTACCCAACACTAAATATAAGGTGTTTTTTTTGTTTACAGATGTCCGTGCGATTAGATAAGGTAATAGGTAATGTAATATCATTAATGACCCCCTTAATGTCTTTGTTTTCTCAACCTAGGTAAATGTGTGAAGATTAAGAAGAAACAGAGTCTTTCAGCAAGTTTTGACAGCACTAACAGACATTCACCGAGCAACAAGAGGAACGGTGGGCCTGGCCTGGTGACGCACAGGCCCTTGAGGGAGAGAGTTATTCACATATTGGCCTTAAAGCCTTACAGCAAACCTGAACTTTTGCTCTGGCTGGAGAGGGAGAAAGCAAGCCCCAAGGACAAGGCCGACTTGAGCCCTGTGCTGGATGAGGTAAAACACTGCATGCTACAGTCAAAATGCAGAAAAAATGTGTTCAAACCTCACTTGCAATCTTTTGATAGTGTTATGCATTAGAAAGCCTTTAAAAGTTGTTACAAAAGGGTTTTTAAATATTATACAATTTAAACATTTTAGCTTTTCTGGGAGAAAAGGTTATATTATGGCAAAAATAGAAATAAAAAAAGTTGGTAAGATTTTTTTAAATGTTTTTGAAAGTCTCTTTGTACAATAATATGGTAAAAAGACAAAATATTATTACATTTTAAAATATTGCTGCTGTTCCTTTGAAATATTTCCTTTAGAACCTTTTAAAATGCCTTTATTTCATAGACACTTCATTTTTATTTAATTTTATTTTTAAATTTAATTCACAGATTACAAAAGTATCAGCTGATAAAAGTTATTTTGGTTGTTTAAAAGAAGCAGATGTTTAAGGCAAAAATATTAATTTAACTTTCAGAATTTAGTTATTTTAAGAATTAAAAATGTTAATTGAATGTAAAGAGCGATTACAGTTTTTATTCACATTTATTTTAAAAGTGTGAAATTAATTATTTGTAATGTAAACACAGTATAAAAAGTAATATCACAAATCACTGATTTATTCACTATTAGTATCGGTTGAAGATTTTCTAATTGTATACACATCAAAATTTACTGACCCGAGTGAATCTGATTCAAACCCCTAACTCACAAGCTAGTTCAAAATGATTTATTGAAGACCAAAAAAAATCTGTAATGTTAAAGTGAAAATAATCAAGAGTTGTTTGTTTGCCGATTAGACATCATGACTCGAGCTGTTTGTTGTAGCATGCAGGAATCCCTCTCTGAAGAGAAACAAGTTATAAACAAAGGCCACCTCACAAGGTAATATCTGCCCGTCTGTGTATGTGAATGAATGCACAGAAACTTTTCTCAGAAACCATTCACGGAAGCTAGATTTTAAATTCTTCCACATTTTTGTCACTTTTTTCCCCTCACATTTTCCTCATAGTCTGAAGCTCTGTGTAATATGTTGTTGATTAAAAATCTCCTTCTGCGTTCAACTCCGTACCAGTGCCCAGTTTATTATTATATATTTTTTTATCTCCTCCATCAACCCTACTTCAGAAAACACAGTTCAGTGCTGGGCTTGTGCAGATAATGCAGTTTATGTCCAGAGCTGCTTCTTTATTGCATTTGGGCAGGCGAGATGGTCATGGCTGATTTTGTCAGTAGGTTTATTTGCCGACTGTTTCCTGCTGCGTTTATATACAGGAGTTCCTGCACAGTCAACAAGGGGAGGTCGCGGAGAGCTAGCGGTAGCAATTAGCCCTGAAGCCTTAATGATATTTGGAGAATGGATGGTGTTTTGACAGAGCGAGGGTTGCGCTGAGTTCATATCCCATTTGTACAAGTGCTTTAGCAAACGTCCTGTGCTGCAATACATTTATGCGCTCTGTTTTACATTTACAAGGCCTGAATTGAATTATTGTGCTCTGGATATATTTAAGAATGTCCTTAAAAGGCCTTTCGTACATTTATTTTCTATCTGAAGTGTCATATTTCTTCTTCTTCAAAAAAAAAAGATGTTGACTCTTATAATGCTTGATGGTTGAAGTCAATCTAGAAATAGTGTTTACTTAAAGGGATGGTTTACCCTCCCAAAAAATGAACTTTTCCTCTGCATTTACTGGTTTTAGACCTGTGTGAGTTGCTTATTTCTGTTGAACACAAAAGATATTGAATCCATTGACATCCATAGTTGAAAAAATATATATACTAGGCAAATCAATGGATTAAAAATATCTTAATTGTGTTCAACAGAAAAACATACACTCGTACAGATTTGGAGAAAGTTAAATGTGAGAAAATTATGACTGAATTTAAAGGTTGTGTGAAATAAAAAATTTTCGATGTTTATTTTGCTACCAGACATTTTTATTCTTTAGGTGAACAATCAGTCCACTGGAATTTTTTTTGTTTTGTTTTTGGTAATTTTCAATTAAAGTCTTTCCATTTGCTTCTGCATTTGGAGTGGCGGCACTTCTCTGTTGATGTCACAATATTCTTAACCCCACACCCTTACTGTTAGTTTACAATGAGGGAATGATGCGAGAAAAAGAAAGCTCCGCCCACTACTTAATATTCTGAAGTACATCAACGTAGTGAAATAAAACCCTCAGCAACTTCCGGTTCGCACGGACTTAAAATTTTTCCGTGAAATTATCACTTTAAGTGCATCATGGGATAGAGGGGCAGTTGCTCATTGGGAAAAGTAATATTATTTTGTGTTTCCTTTCAGGTGGCGAAACTCAATCCCAAAGATCACAGCTTTACTCTGAAGGATGATTTCTACAGACATGTGCGGAAAGACTGGCCCGGCTATGTGGAGGAAGAGCGGCAACTCGTTCAGAGGGTGTTAACAAGGTATGTATTTCCTTGTCGTTTGTACATTGTATTGTCTATTTTTTGATAAGTGAGTCAATATTGGATATTATTTTGTATTTTATTAAAATAATTCATAATATCAAGGTTATTGGAGTACACTGAAACTAAAATCTTAGAACTAAAATAATTGTTACTTGTAATAACCGTTAACATAAGAAAATAATTATATTGTGCGTGTTTTTAGAATATTTCTCATGTACGTTTAATTTAACTTGAAGCTAAAATAACAAAAACTGAAACATAAATATACTTTTTTTTACCATTAAATACATATTTAATATAAATTAAACTACATTAATTGAGTCATACATATTAAAATTGAAAAAAAAAAGACAAACATTCCAATTGTTAATAAAATCTACAATAGTAATAATGGTTACTGGTGATACAAAAATGACCCTGATTTATAATATTACAATGATTCAGTTTTACACTAAAAACAGCTATCACTGTGGGCTAAAACGTTAAGGTTTGTTAACCCTATTTTGCTCTGTACTTTAAGGTATTGTATAGTAAAGATATTTAGTTTGTTATTATTATTTAAATTGTATTTGTATATTATAGTTTTAATACATTTTTATTTAATTCTTTAATTTTTTAATGACATTTTTCATTTCTTTTTTGTCAACGTTTTTTTACAACTTCTGTTTTTTATTTGTAATATTTCAGTTTAATTAGTTAATTTCCATCTTAGTGGTTAACAATCTTATTTCAGTTAGTTGCCAAGGCAGCATTTCAAATTATTTAGTTTCAGTTTTTCATCTATTATTTCTATTTCATATTAATTTAGCTTTATTTCAATCAATTATTATTATTATTATTATTATTATTATTATTTTTTTTATTTTTTATTAAAAACTTTCTGAAAACAATTAGAACCCTGCTTAAACTCCTGTGGTTAACTTTCGTAACAGTATTATTTGCCTACTTCTTTGACTAAGACGGGCTGATGACGTCTGCTACAGTATTGTCATAGAGGTCTTGCCCCCGCAGTCTGCTGAGATGATGCGTTTTGGAGGCTCTATTAAGTGTGCGTTTCAGCACAGATGATGTGGTTAATAGGCCTGTCTGAGCAGGAAACTCTGCGATTCACTGTGCTGTAGAGTGGAATTATGCTGAAAGCTTCTGTGCAGCCGCATTCAGACCCGAACAATAGGCGAATAAACGGCAGCCATCCTGCCAAATGTGAGCTTGGCAGCCGTGTTTTTGGGAAGTTTTCCACACTCCGCCTTAACTGACTGCGTACTTTAGTTTCTGCTCTGCCTCCCTTCACCTCTATCTCTCAATCTTTCTGCACACTGCCAGTTTAAAGTGTCCTAACGGGACGGTTTAAGATGATTTTGCAACATCAACAACCACAATGCGACTTGCACAACATGGTGTGTTTTGTTTTTGTTCACAATGTTGTTCCAAAGATTAGGGTTAAAAAGATTTTTTTAAGTAGATTTTTAAGATTAAATTTAAAAAGTAGTATGATAAAATTAAAAAATAATTGTTTTCTAATAGATTATGTTTTAAAATTTAATTTGTTTAAGCATCAGCAAAGCTTTTCATTTGCGTAATATTTTTGGAAAAACAGATACATTTTGATGAGTAGTTTAAACAATATAAATAATATATTTTAATGCATTATAATTCTTGTCTAGACCCCAGATTAATAAAGGGACTAAGCCGAAAAGAAAATGAATGAATGAATAATTCTTGTCTATTCATTGCTACATTTATATATTTCCATTCATTAAACCCCAAACAGCCAATTTCAAATGCCATGATGAAATAATACAGTGGTTGCGATTATTAATGAAAATGTATAAAGCATTATAGCAGTATATATGTGAATGTGAAGTTAGATTTTTTTTTTCTCACAGATTTTTTTATTTTTTTTTAATTCAAAACAGTAGGTTTGTCAGGCCATCATAGTAATACTCTTCTATGCAGCGATCCTGCATGTGATGTTGATGCGTCTATATGAGAGGAAGGAGCTGTAGGAAGCAGATTGCCAGAGGAAAGTTCCAGCCGAGTAGGAATGTCTCTAGCACCATTGTTCTCGTCACTGGACATTAACAGCGTTTTTGCCAGTCCCGCTGCAGATGTTATCAGTTACCCGGAAATACTAAGCTCGACTAACAAGCCCACGGCACCCTGACCGAGTCAAAGCTGTGCAGCAGTTATTAGTGTTTTTTTCTACACTTGGTTTAGGAAGAGCTCAACGTGATTAACGCTTATGCAAATCACATACCTTTACATTTCAATGATTTATGCTAAGCCAAGCTAAAAGTGCCTCTCGCCAGACCCGGAGATCGGCTGAATGGATTCAAAAATAGTAAAACTCAACAGCTTTACTCTAGGGGAGTACTAAAATTAGCCTATTTCCAAAAATGTGGAGTGTTCTTTAAGTTGCATTTGTAGTGTTTTAGATTTAAATCTCTATTAAAAAAATGCTGTTATTTTTGCTACTAAGAGTTTTGCATTTCATGTAAACTGCATGCATTAAACTTTGCTTCGGCCTACACCTGAAGTGTCCTGTAAACTCAGCTAACCTGTCATTTCTAAAGCTGAAACTAAATACATAAAAGGATTTGTTTCAGAATTGAATTAGCAAAGGTTTCCTGATGGCAGGGACTTACAGAATGACATTTTGACGGCGTCTCCTTCTCTGATCTTCCAGAAAGCTCCAGCCGCTCAGCAGCAGCAGCAGCAGTAGCCAGTTGAAAAGCTTCCAGTCCAGCCATTCATTCCACAAAACCTCAGGGGATTCTCCATCCCAACTCAGCCCTGTCAAGAATCCCTCCATGGTAAATATCCACATATAAAAAGAAGTGCTATTTTTCCGCAAGTCTCTCTCAGCTCAGTTTAAAACTTTTGGGTTCTGTATTGTTTGTATTGTCTTTGAAATGGACAACTAAATCCTTGTGATTTAGTAAAACTGACAGTTCCCACAAAGAATTGCTGAAAATTACTCTTAATTTACTCTCCCTCAGACTGTCAAAGACGTAGGTGACTTTGTTTTTTCTTTTTTTTTTACAGAAGAGTTAGATTGGGGAAAAAACACCACATATAGACAAATCAAAACTATTACCAGTGGCTCCTGATAATACACTAAGGTCTTATGAAGCATAATGATTAGTCGGTGCAAAAAACTGAATATTATTTACAACATTATTTCTATAATTACTACTACACTATAAGTACTTTTTTTTATTTTAATACTTCATTTTACTAGCCTGGCTTGCATAACTTCCATTTATAGTTTTTAGCATACTTTGCCATGGTATAACCAATGGTTTTCTAGATGGTAATTTTCTTTAAATAGTCTTTGAAATAACATCAAGCTGTGAGCTTCTCCAAAATGCTGTCTGTAGATTTAAATTGCGCGAGCCCCTTATATTTCAATAGATTCTAACGTGCTGTTAGAATCTATTGAAAGGGAATGAATTGAATTGAACTGAAAATGAGTTTTTATCATTTAGTCGTTAGCAAAGAAAAAGTAATCCCAACTATACAGTTTCTCTACATCTTTATTATTATATCTGTGATCTGAACTCTGCTGTTGCTTTACATTCAGAAGCATTTTTAGAACTTTATAGTTCTCATGCTTGTACAGCGAAAATTACAGCATCTGTATTTTTGGTTTGCTACACACTGCTTTACACACTGATTTCAGCAGTTCTTTTGCAGATATATGACTATAAAAACAGCAGCCTCTTCTTACTTAATGCATGTCCTGACCAATTAAGTCATTGTTTAAAAAATTTGCAGTGCAAAATGCATTTTACTATAAATATTACATTTTGACAGAATAGTTATTAGCATAAGTGGCACCTTCTAAATCACAGCTTTTCATAAATTAAATTGCTGTCTTCTCTTTTATTAAAAGTTACGACTGATTAAAAATGTCTTTGTACTTGTTTAAAGTACTTGATATTCGTAATTTCCTGCACACACCAAAGCTGTGTTCTGAATCAGTCAAAGTAAAGTATGTACCGGTTATACTGGTCAATACCCAACCCTAGTCATGACCACAGTCAGGATTGTTTGGTGATGCTGTGAATTAAAGGTAATAATAATAATGTTGCAAAAAAATGTTCAGTTTTACTCACATACTGATTACTATGATCAGTCTGCCACAGATATTAATTGTTTTTTACTTATAGATATTCTTGTTTTGTTTTTTCACTCTTTGCTCGTAGATACTGACTTGCAAATCAAATTAATGTTTTTTTTTAGATGTTAGTATCAGTATTATAGTCTTAAGGATATCTATAAGCTAGTGTGCTCCAAAACAGTGAAAAAAATTCACATTTAGAAGATATAAACTTCAAATCTTGCAGTTTGCCACTTCCGCCTAAATGGATCAGCTGTTTTTTTTTTTTACGTCACCTCATTCTTCAGTTACTCATCAAATCTTGACCAATCAAATGATCTCTAGTATCTGACATGTCCCGCCCCCTTCAAGATGCTTTTTATTTGCTCTTCATTTAATGCGCTTGAGCTCAATCACTCTCACTGCCAGAGCTGTGATAAAAAGAAATGCTATTGGCAGTTTTTTTAAAAGGGGAGGAGCTACGGTATGTCCCTCCATGTTTCAGTTGAAATTACATGACACATCGTAAAAAATATGCACATTTCTAAGCACTTCACATGACCTTTAATTGTTTATTAATTAAAGAAGACAACTACATTTTGGATGGACTGATGAATAATTAATTAACAGAAAATCTTCATTTTTGTGTGAACTGTTTAAAAACAGGTTGGTCATTGAAACTGATTGATTTACCCGAGTTTGAAGTTCCTCCAGTTTTTATTATTATTATTTTTTTTAATTCCTGTGAAGGTCATGTTTGGCATCTGCTCTGTGTTTATTGAGATGCTGGAGGCGCTTCAGTCACTGCTGTTTGCAGGAACCAATTAAGCTGCTGATCCACACGATCACTCTTTTCCATCTGCAAACTTTAAATAAATCTCCTCTCTTGCTTTCCCCCCGCCTAGAAACGCCCAGTGCCTTCCGACCATCCAGAAAGTCAGACGCCAAAAAAGCAGCGTATATTAGACCAGAACATCCTCTTGCAGTCTCCTTCCAATGGACATCTCAGCTCATCTGTGGGCCGCAGCTCTTCCTCTCATGGAAACACAAGTTTGCAGAGAGGTCCGAATACAGATGACCTTTACCAGCGGCACAAGCTCAGTGAGGGCAACAGTTTACCCAAAACAGAGCAGCCCGAACCAGCAGTGTCCAGCCCCCCCAAACACCCCAGAACTGAACCGGAAATCTGCACTGACCAGCAGCTCGCAAACGGCCAGCACAAAAAGAAGAAGTCCAAGAAGCATAAAGAAAAAGAGAGGGAGCGTTTAAAACCCGAATGGGTCGAGACCAGTCCTGACCTCAAACACAACCAGGAGAATATTAATGGTGGGTTATAAGGCCTAAAAGTGTTTGTGTGTGTTTGTGTTTGTGTTTGTGTGTGTGTGTGTGTGTGTGTGCGTGTGCATGTGCGTGTGTTTGTGTGTCTGTCTGTCTGTCAGTGTGTGTCTGTTGACATTTTTCAGTTAACATAATTATAAAAAATTTAATATAAAGTAATTAAAAACATAAATAAAATGTAGTCAAGCTGTCGCTTTTAAGGCAACAAGTTTTCTCTTTTCTTTTCTCAGTATGATCTTAAATGACCTTACGATATACAAACTTGTATAATTTTCAGGTGTATTAATTACATATTATACTCAAATTTTGCTAAATAATTAAAGAAAAGTAACATGATTAAAAGCATACATTAAATACATTAAAGAAAAATGAAAAAAGAAAGAATAAAATGTATTAATTAATTAATTAATAAAATAAACAAACTAACTAATAAACTAATTAATTACAAAAAGGAGAAAAGGGGAGCAACTATTTACATATTTACAATACATTTGCACATATACATATAATAGAATTTCTTAAAGAATCTTAAATGACCTCCATTATGCTTATAAGCATTAGACTGATTACATGCATATTTGTGAATGTATATATTCATGTACGTATACGCACATCAGCATATATTATGTACATATGTTTATCTATCAATTGAGCATCTTCTATTTGTTTAAATAGCAACAACCCATTCTCTCCATTTTCCCAGGAACACGTCTTTCTTTAAGTTAACTATAGTCTATTTCTTTTCTTTATTTTAAATGACTTTCTTTTGGTAAAATTATTTTGTTGCCATTACATTTATTATCAACAAGGCAGAATAATCTACAGTCCACCTTTATTGAATTAATGTTCAGTTTCTTATATTATTATATTATATCTGAGATTATGATAATGCTCATTAAATGTGTGTCAGGTAGTGATATTAGCAGAAATTGTGGTGGTCACAATTAATGCTTTGGTTTATTTTATTCAATTTTGCACTGCCAAAAGTGCAACAGACCCTGATTGTTCAGAGAGGGGCATTTCCCCCAAGTATGTTTTTAATACAGCATAATTTGTTGTTGCACAAAAAAAAATACAAAAAGCGTCCTGTAAAGAGTATGAGAGGAGGCTCACAGCGAGATGCTTTCATTTCAAGTGAGCTGATGGCAGGACAGGTTCAGACTTGCCAAGCAATTCAGGAAATGTTAGCTGTATGTTTTGTGCCAATCCACAGATGTGAATTATTAACCCGCTAACAGCTGGCTGACCCACTGTAAAACACACAGTCGTCTCTCTTATCGCACAGCTTGAGAAAATGAGTGCATAGCGCTTTGATATGTTTGCGCAGTGCGATTACAGAATGTGTTCTTTTCATTGTCGTGTGTGTGTGCGTGTGTGTGCGTGTGTGTGTGTGTGTGTGTGTGTGTGTGTGTGTGTGTGTGTGCGTGTGCGTGTGCGTGTGTGTGTGTGTGTGTTAATGTGCAGATCACGAACGGCCCAACACACCTGTCACCCGCGCCTCGCCTGATCAGCTGCCCGACTATTTATTGTAAGTAAGAGTAGTTTATTTTACTGCTTTGTGCTTTTGTAATTACGACGGAGGTTAATACTCACGTTTTACCACACCTCCAGATGATCAGTGACTTTGTGAAACTCTTTACTGGCCATTTATTTAATATTTAATAAAAAAAAATATATATAATAATTCAAGCACATTGTATAATTCTAATAAAATATTTAATAATATAATTTTATTTGTATACAAATAATTAGGCAGTTCATTCCGCTGTGGCGACCCCAGATTAATAAAGGGAATAAGCCGAAAAGAAAATGAATGAATGAATGAATGAATAATAATAATTATTATTTTTGTTGTGGTTGCAATATAACAGCTGTACAATTACTTATATATGCCAGATTTAGTTTTTATAATAATAATAATAATAATAATACTGATAATATATATGAAATGTTATAATATATAAATGAATATGTATTATACAAAAATAGTAATATATAATATTGTTATTATATTTCTTCTTCTTCTTCTTCTTATTCTTATTCTTATTCTTCTTATTCTTATTCTTATTATTATTATATAAATAAATAAAATACCAAAACTATTAGTTTTGCAAACCTAGTTGTCATATAATTATATAATAATAACATTATAGTAATGTTTATTACTGATTTGTTATTTTCTTAATAATTGGATTAATTAATATTATATATAGATATAATATTAAAATATATGGTTCTTTTTATTTGCTTTCAGAATACAAAAATAATTTTATAATAATAATTTTGATAAATATTTAGTCAGATTATTATAAATGTAATAAATCAGTAATAAACATCCCTATAACGGTATTATTTTATAATTATAAGACAACTACGTTTGCAAAGCTAATATTTATGGTATTTTATTTATTTGTTTTTGGCTTTTAAATGTTAAACCGCAAAGCATAAACAATATATTTTTTATATTATTAGTTTTGTATAATAAACATTTATTTTTTGTTAACATTTCATATATATTATTATTATTATTATTACATGTAAAATTTTCAAATGCAAGTAAACGTCTTGCTGAAATGGAGTTTATCTGAAGATATATGTAAATCTTTAACCTTCTATGTTGTCTTTGTTATTAAATTCTTTTAACCTGAACTAAGGTCACTCATGAGAGAAACATTTATTTTACCATGTAGTGCCCCCTGCTGGTTTCTCTTGGAATTCTGTTTAATTCTTCTCACTTAAAATAAGAACTTTCTTTTTCCAGAAAATACAACACTATTACAGACTCTGAGCAGCGGCAGAGATACAAAGAGGATTTCTGTGCGGAGTATGATGAGTACAGAGACCTTCATGAGCGCATTGGGAAAGTCACAGAGATATTTGTTCAGCTCGGATCCAAGATAAAAACACTGTCACCTGGCACACAGGAGTATAAGGTACAGAAAAAGACATGTACAATACATGTCAATGTAATGTTTGGAGTAATATATAATAATAAAATATATATTTTCACTTTACGTTTTTTTTTATGTTGGTGTATATATGAGAAATGTAAATACATATCCAGAATTATTATTATTATTTTTTTTTTTTGTGACTTAATGTTTTCTTGGAACTTTTATGTCACAGCTCTGTTGTAAAGGTTACTTGAGGAGGAACGTGTCAAGTGTTTACAAGATGATGCCTTGGCAAACCTTATGTAATGGTTACATAATGCATGATGTCAGAGGTTATTTTAAATTAATAGGTTTGGTTTTGATTGTTCTAGGTTATGGAAGATCAAATAATGGAGAAGTATAAGAAGTATAAGAAGGTAAGACAGTCTACGAGTTGAAAGGAACTGAACTGCATATTTAGTACACTATAATGTGTTAGGGCAGGGTAAAAACAACACATTTCTGCTAAATGAGCCTTATTTCAGTAATCTGATACTTTTTGGGGTTATTTTAACATTATTTATATGCTACTGTATTGTTAAATAACATTTTGAATTAGATTTTTTTTTATGTTCTTTGCTTTTCAATATGTCGGTTAAAAAAAGGAAAACCGTGTGTCAAGCATTTTTTTTTTAAATCATATTACATAAACGTATGCAATGCTGAGTGACCATAGAACAATATTTCATAATTTAATGTCAGACTTTTTTTTTTGTCAAAATTTATTTAAAACATTAAAACCCCTTTTTTATTTAAAATTATTTCAATGTATATAAAATCTCTTTTGTAAATATAAATTGATGTGAACATCAAAAAGGAAGGTCTCTTTTTTGACCCATATGTATTTAGCTTTATTTTTAGTAATTTTAGTTGTTTTTCATTTCATCTTTAAAATGTTATTTTATTTCATCTTTATTTTAATTAGCAAAACCTAATTTTTAGTAACAGCAATGCAACCTTTTATGCAGTAATGCACCTTTCATCCACCAGATGTCGCCATTTTTGACAGCCATAAACACATTTCAGCAAAATGTAATTGAAACACTGTGAATCAAAGTTCTCTGAAGTTCTAGTTTGATCTACATCACGTTTCTGGTCTCCTCTGTCCCTCCAGAAGTTTCCAGGCTACCGGGAAGAGAAGAAGCGCTGTGAATATCTCCATCAGAAACTGTCGCACATCAAAGGCCTGATTCTGGACTATGATCGAACACACTTTCCATCCTAGTGCCAGCCATTCCTCTCTCCTTCTCTTCCTCAATCTGCTAAAATGGACCAAAAGACTCCTCAGTGGAAATAAGCCAGGACCAAACGTCGACAAGGCATTTCCACGTCTTTCCTCTGCACAAACTGTGGTTTACCGTGTGGAGGCAGAGGATTGTAAGCCCAAACTATCAAACAAAGGCCAAGACCTCCGACTAGTGACTTAAGCCCTTTAAAGTTTTCCTTTTTTTTGTTGTTTTACTCGTCTTTGTAAAGGGCTGGTCACGCCAAGGGTGATAACTATAAAGATATCATTCTAAAAATCATTCCGAATGAACAATAGCTGACCACAGCTTATAACGATAATCACAAAGAGAATCAATAGAGCTGGAATCTCTTTCAAATATAACTGATTTATGATAAATCACAGCCAATCAGAATCCTTTCCGGAAACCTAAATCCATAAACCTAAAACTGCCACCGGGTAAATTTACCCATGCACATTATAAGTCTTAAAACTGTATTATATCACTGTATTCTGCCACTGGCTTTCCAGAGTAATATATAGACTTAATAAATAATTATTTTTGTCATCAAATATTTCCATTGAGTGGTACGGTACAGTTTAGTACAGTACAGTATGATTTGGTACGGGTCGCCCTATCAGACTTGTGTTTCCACTGATAACAGTACCCTGACTGTGTACAACTGAAAGTTGCAATCATTGTCATTCTCTCTCTCGAAGAAAGCTGTTCGGTTGTTTACATATCCTGTGTTCTGCACATTCAAGTTCATTATTTCAAATATAGAAGTGCGGCACAAATAGAGAGATAAAGCGGCGTCCCTCGCAGTTTTCACACATTAGATGTGACGTGAATTGCGCTGTAAACAACAACAGAGGACATACGGCAGCTCCTGTCCTAGCTTTCTAGGCTGTGTATTTAAAAAGGACGCTTCCTGTGCTGTCATTACCCTGGCTTGTTTTACATGCAAGTGACGAGTAGCGGCGAGTCTAGCTCCACCCTTTGGTACCGTACTGTTGTGCCCAAAGTCCCAAAGTGGTACGATATGTGATACTACTGACAGTGCAAATGGAAATAAATGTGTACCGTACTATACTGAACTGTACCACTCAGCACCATATGATGCTGAGTCGACCCAATGCACAACACTCACTCATGATATCAAACTACTCTGACCTACTGCCTCTAAGACACATTTGGCATCCATAAATTGCCACCTTTTATCCATTGTGAATAAAAATCATTACAGTTATCTCAGTGGGTAAAAGGTGTTGCCTAACTACACAAAGATGACAGGGAGAAAATAAATGCATTATACAGTATGGGTAAATTTAATCTAATAAATGTCTTATTTTTAATCTGGTTTTATCTTCTTAACCATGTTTTTAGCAACAGATGGTTTCAGTAACAATTCAAGTAAAAGTAAATGACCGGGAGACTTGAAAACCAGCCATAGGTAAATTCTACCGTTATCAAAGATAATGGACATCAGGAAAACAGTTGGTCGTAGATTTTGGAATGAATGGTGAGAAATGCATATAAGCTTTTGTAAGCCAGGCTAGCAAATTTATTTTAAAAATATAAAATACCTAAGGTGTCTGGCACTAGTTTCAACATCTTTGTTTTACCTCCTTCAAAGAAATTGGGAAAAATAAGAATTGAAAAAAGCTATTTGCGTTGTTTTCACTCATCTACATTGGCTATGATTGCTAAATTCATTGTTAGATTAGATGGATTACACGAGCTGGATTCACTGTTCAGGTGCACTAGAAATGTAGCAAACAAAGGTTAAATACAACAAGAATAGCAAAACCGAACACCTTAAACATAGTTAAGGCCTGTGCACGCTGGGGATATTTTCACATCTCACGTTTATCATTAGAGTTTAAAGCCTCGTGACTAAACAAAGGGTGCCAATATGTGCCACACACAAAATGCCAGACGTAAAAGCGTCGTTTTTTTCAAAACTGCCTCAGGCTATTTTTTATTTTATTTATTTGATGTGTCGCGTTAAAAACTAGTCGACCTCTGAGAGTTTTGTTCACGTGCCGAGAGCTTCTGAAGTTACTGTAAACAGGACTCGGTGAAACAGTCTAGGCAAAACGGTCTAGGCAAGTACATATTCCTAACGACTAAGAAGATGCATTGAGGCAAAATCAACGTGGAGCTGTAATTGTGTTTCGTTGGTGTCTGAACTTAAAAAGCTGGTTGATAAATGTGACCACGACTAAAAAAAAGAGGAGATATTATCTCTCCTCTTCTGTGTAAAGGACGGGACACACCAAGCAGACGGCAAAGAACTAGCGCAGACAAAAACCACTTATGTTGTCGCCTTGTCAGCTACGTCTGGATCAAAAATACTGCACGTGAACACACTAAACAGAAGGATTCTCTCGTTCAAATATGTCTGATTAACTACTAATTCATAGCATTTGCAAATACTTGAGAAATGTAGCAAAAATACAAACAGCATCTTTGCGCTATATTTTGCTTGGTTTCTTCACTTCAGTTTTTGTTCGCGTACTCTGATTTGTTGCTAAATAACCAATCAGAGCACTCTCTTGACTAACGGCTGACACTGATTCTACATGATAAATTCGGCCAACTGGCTCCGATGTTAACATGTCAAGAGGTGTCGGTGGAACACACCAAACAAACTAGCCAGACCAATGCTATTGGCTTGGCATTACAGCGCCACCAGGGAATTTCTCTTTTTCATTAAGCACCATCTAACCTAATGTTAAAGAGTGATTTTGCACATTCACTCTGCTCGACAGTGAAAATCGTGAGTATGAATGCCAAAAAAGTCTCAAAAATGATGACGATAAGCATGAACAAAAATCATCCCAGTGTGCACGAGCCTTTACGCTTTCTTTCAGCACTTCTTGCCAGCAAAAGATCTCATCTACACAACAGCATCTGTTTTTTTTTTTCATTAGTGTCCATATGTAAATCATCAGACGATCATCTACATATATTTTAATATAATCTAAAACCGCAGCACACTATAAACAGATCGTTATGGTTTGCTGGTGTGAACACAAATATAGTCATCTTATATTTATCATTCTTGGTGTGAACAGACCTTAAAAAAAAGTGTTGCATTGTGAAATTTGGTTAGACGTGAGATACAACCGAAGCCAAAATAGTCTTATCCCCAACCCAAATGCAGCATCTATGTGTAGCTGTGGCCCTTTTCCTGCTAACTTCAGCTCTGAGCTCTGATCTTCAGCGCTGCGGGAAGCGTTTATGGTACAATCATAAAACCTGGACGATGAAAGATGATTATCTTTACTGTGTTCGCCGTCTGTCAGTGATTTATCAGAGAACTTAAGCACAGTTTCTATTTTGATATTTTACTGAATGTATATTTGTACACTTGTAAGATCTCGACATCTATAATAGAGCGTTTAATCACTGGATAGAATAAGGGAATCCTCTGGGCTCATCCTGAAAAACATAAGGTTGTCGTATAAATGGCAGACTCTCGAATAGGTGAAAACATACTCTTTTTGGTGTGTAGTGGCACGATGAGCTCTGGGATCCGAATTTAATCTTCAATTCCTGAAGCCAGTCGTGGAATGAGAGGAAAGGTGCTTATCCTTGAGGCATCAGGGTGAAAAGAGTAAAAAAATCTACGACAAAAGTTAGAGCAGTGGTAATAATCTCATGATTTATTATTTTATTTTTGTGTCCAGGGTCCAGTGCTCAAACATGTGGAAGCTTGTGTCTGACATGGACATAAAATAAATAAATAAATAAAGGAAACTGCGACTTTTTGTCTTGAAATTCAGACTTTTGTTTCAGAATTGGAAAAAATTCATTTCATAATTTTAAGTTATAAACTCAAATTGAGAATTGCGAGATATGAACTGTAAGAATTGTAAGAAATAATATCAGGGCAAGTCGAAGCAGCCTTCTAACTTGCAATTGCTTAAAAAAAAAAACCAGAACTTCAAGAAATAAAGTTTGAGTTAACATCTCGCAATTCTGAGATGTTTCAGAGAGTTGTGACTTTTGTCTTGCAGTTTTCTGATATAAACATGTAAGAAATAAATCAACATGAAACCGTGAAGATTTTTTTTTCTTCTCAAAATCTCATATTTTTGTGCAGTGGTCAGTTTATAAGTCCTCTTGTATCTCAGACTTTCTTGCAATAAATTTTTTTTATTGTGAAACAGCCCAACACCTTGATTAGTTAATTAGAAAAATGAAGTTAAAATCTCGTAATTCTGAGAATTGTTATAAACTCAGAATCACAAGATAAAAGCTCTTCAAAAAAAACAAAAAATTCAGAATTATGAAACTAAATAAACTAAAAGTGGTCAATTGCAACTTTCTATAACATGAAAATGTTAGATGCAAACTGGTAATTATGATATAGATTACTATTATTATACTAATAATTGTGAGAGGAAAAACACACACACATATATATATATATATATCATATCATGCAATTTTGTGATTTATATCTCATTTTTTTCCTCTCAAAATTGCAGAATTGTGAGGTACTGACTCAAAATTGTGAGTGGTAAACAAAAGTCTGAATTTTGGGATTAAAAAGTCACTTTTTTCCTTTGAATGAAACAGACTTATCGTACAAACCACTACAGCACACAGTGTCCTTAAAATAATGATGTTGATAACATTATTATTATTATTATTTTTATTATTATCTGGACACTAAACAGCAGAAACAATCATGTTTTAAAGCACATTTAGTTTCTATTATCCTCTTTTTTTTATGTATTGAGAAATGAAAGAGTGTATTCATTAGCTTATTTGTTGGATATGTCTGGGAAATTCAAAGTCTGTTGTTGTTATTGATTTCATTTCTTGAAGTATAAATGAACTCTGCGTTCTTACCCTTTAAAGCATGAAGGCGACCTTCAAAGACCGTGTCAGGCTGATTTTACGTGAATGAAAGTAATACAGTATGTCTGTTTTCCCAAGAATGTAGTACTTGATGAACACAGAATGAGGATCTCATCAGTTTTCTCATTTAAAGAAAAACGACCCGACACAAACACCCAAAACTTTATAGAAGAAAAGTCTTTCCAAAGACGTCTGCATCATTCCTGTTCAAGCCCATAGCCTCATGTACATTATGGAAGTATTTTTTGTCACTTTTGCGCTTTGACATTTCTCTTGTGGAGACTGCTGATTTGTTATTTATGTCACTACAGTGTTATTTCCTCTAATCCTTGATCCTGATTTTGTTATCTGGCTGGAAAACTGGTAGATCTGCCAAAATAGCATTTGCTCTTTATATTGTTAACAGTTTGTTTCATCCTTTCATGGGGCAACTTCATGTATCGATGCAGATGCCTTAAATAAACTGGACCACATTAACTTACCGCAGTGCAAATGTCCTCTCATTTGATTGTCATTTTATTCTGTGTACATTGTATTGCTTTTGTTAACTAAGAGTACATTAACACAGCACTGTCTTCAACTGAAGAGTTCAGATGCAAAAAACAACTGAAATTGTTATCGGCTCCTGTGTGTGGGTTCAGTAATTCCACTTTTATGTCAAACAATAACTTCTTTTCATGGTCGTTAAAGTGAAATAACTCAACAATAAACATAGGAGGCTGAGAAAAATGCTAATTTTCGAAGGAAATTTCAGACGGCACTCTTCAACTATAAACAGAACATTATTGTATTTTGCTTGTTCTGTAGCAGATCCAAAGGTTCTGATAACTATTTTGTTTTTGTGTAAACTACAAAAAGTGATCAAGTGAAAATGCTGATGTCATGCATTTGTGTATCGTGTTCAGATAGGGTTTTTTTCAATTGCGTCACAGTTTGGTCAGTTACTCGTATACGTGGCCATGATGTAAACAACAGCATGGATTGAGAGGTTATCTACTTCTGAATATGATGTTCTGCTTATTTATGATGTCTACATCAATGAAAAACGTGTTTAAGCTGCAAAATCATATAGAAAATGGTAAGCTGCATGAAAAAAAAAGGTATACAAAAAAAAAAAGTCTCTTACTCTCATTTTTGATTGAACTAACTTTAAGGTGTTGTATTTACACGCCAAAGTTTATATTCATACATTTTTCATCTAATACAGGGGTCACCAACCCTGTTCCTGGAGATCTACCTTCCTACCCTGATCAAACACACCTGAACCAATTAATTAGGGCCTAAAGTGGCACTTGATAATTACAGACAGGTTTGTTTGGTCAGGGGTTGCAACTGAAATCTGCAGGAAGGTAGATGGAACAGGGTTGGTGACCCCTGCTCTAATATATCATATTATATAAAAACTAAGAAAATGCTGTCAGGGGAACTAATTGAATTAAGATATTGAAGCAAATTAAAGTACTAAAGGTCCTAAAACTGAAACAAAAAAAATCACTTCTAATTGCCAGTTCTAAATATCAATGGATGATGCATTTAATTATGCATGAAATGTAAATTCATTTATTTTTTTAAGGCTTTCAAATGTATGGATGAAATTTTAATAAAAACAGCCAAAAAAAAAAAAAGAAATATTCTTTTGATAAACAAGTGAGAATAATATACAAATAAACAAATCAAAACCCTTTTAACACAGCATATAAATTCCTTTATTAAAGTTCACAGTTTGTTCTTAAAGCAGTTTGACAATGGTGTAGAATCAGAATGTTACAGAAGCAATAACTAATAAAACCTTGTCTGATACCTAAAGTGAAATAAACATCTGTAAACAAGTCTGTCGAAACGAGGTAGGAAACATCTAAATTCACAATGCTTTTCTCCACAAAAGAGGAGACTAAATGTTAAGCACACACTACAGAAACTTGAGCATCTCCCATCCTTTCTAATAGATGGAAATAAAAGTTTCTAGTTTCAAAAAGTGTTCATCTACCCTCATATTCATATCAGTACCATAGTAATCATAATCTAATAATACATGTGTAATATTTACCCATGGATGCCACAAACAGATGTGGTAAGGCACTATTTAATAAAAGTGTACCCAGCATGTGGTCAAACACACTGCAAAATATCCTCAACATGTTTTGTTTTTTTCTCATTATTTTGTGCAGCCCTGCGCTGCATTATGGGTATGTACTGTTTTCCCTTATACGCCAATTAAGTTGGTCCCTTCACAAAACGTCAACCCCAAAATTTTTCTAAATGTCCTGAATATTTACTCCCCTTTAGGCCATCTAAGGTGTATACGATTTACTTTCTTAAACTGAAATTAAGATTTTGCAGGAAAAGCATAAATTTAAGCATATTTAGGCAGCATAAAAGTAATCAACAGTGATATGATCAATTATTTTCAGAAAACAAACAAAATTATAATAAAAAAAAAATTTGAAATCTCTTGCATCCAAGTAGCACATTTTTCAATAAATAATTACATTTTAAGTTATGGAAAACTATTATTTGTTGGCTTGACGTGGATTAATTTGAAGCAGTCTAAATTGAGACTTTTCTCCATGTAATGCATGTAAATGTTTCTCAACAAATATATAGGCAGCAGCTAAAATTTAGTCCAAAATCAATATTTAGGCAGCTTCAAATGAATCTGCACAACCCGTCAACAAATAGCAAAAAAATCCATCATTTTCATGGGGAGAAAACTGAACATTTTTCAATACAGACGACACTTATTTGTTGGCTGGGGTCATCCAGATCCCTTTTAGCTGCCCAGATATTAATTTTCTCCATAGAAAATAAGAAAAAATATATAATAAAAATTTTATTTTTTTCCATCAATTGCATGTAAACAAAGTTCCGTTTAGACATTTTTGACAGTCCAAAATCCAAATTAAAGGCAGCTTTACAGTAATTCACATAAACCCATTTGACCAACAATTTTAATAAATAAAAATAAATAAATGATATACTTATTAAATACAAATGCTGGCAGTTTAGTCTCCAACCTCTCAAATTACATAAGCACTGAATATGACTGATGATTTCATTATTGTTCAACTATGCTCATGTGGACACTTTGAAGCTGCGCAAATGTGGATTATGTAAAATAAAAAACATTAACAATGAGCCTGTACACTTGCATTAGATGTAGAGAAAAATCATTAAAGGGTTACTGTCATTATTTAGTCTCCCCTTACTTGGCACAAACCTGTTTGAGTTTCAAACTTCTGTTGAACACCAAAGAAGATATTTTAATAAACAATGAAAACCGGCAACAATTGAATTTCTGTATTTGTTTATCCTACTATGGCAATCAATGGTTACCAGTTTCTAACATTCTTCAAAATATCTTCTTTTGTGTTCAATAAAAAAAGGAAACACATGAAGGTTTGGAGGCACTTGAGGGTGAGAATAGAGTAAACTTTTTTTTAATTTTGGGGTGAACTATCTCTTTAAATACTTACCTCCACAATCTTAATTCCTTTTCAAATAAGTAAAGCAAGTCAAATATATCCTGGGAGTGAGTAAATCATCATGTAATTTTAACATTTTGGGGGAAATCTAGTCCTTTATTAGTAGTCTAATTTTACACTAAAATAATCTAAAAGTTTGTTAGGAAATTATCTCCATAAATGGTATTAGGATTTTACTTTAAGGCATTTTCCTATTCCTCATCATGGCTTTATTTTAAGCGTGGGCCTCAAGACTGTCAGTATGCCTAAAAGAGAGGACAGAAGCCCACAGAAGCCCACCACCCCTACATTAGTCTGGTAAATACCCAGTTTGTCAAGTGGAATGAAAAGATCGCAAACATTTTTAACTGTATCAAGAGCCACGGATGGCTGATTTCTGAGGCTCTCCATGAGAAGAAAGAGAAACGCGTCGAGCTGGGGCACAATGACACAAGCCACATCTGGACTTTCATTGAAGTGCTGGTCAGCTTTTTGCTGGTAGCGTCTCTCTCGAGACTTCTGGACCATTAGCTGGACGATTGCATAGACGTCTCTGGTCAGATTCATGACCAAGGACAGGAAATAGAAGCGAGAGGAGTTCAAGCTCCACCGCTCCTTGTCGATATCTCGGATTAGGCCAATGCTTCTGGCCCAGAGGATGTTGTCACAGATGAAGTATAAGGCACGGTTGAGGTTGGCGACAGTCAGGCAGAAGCGCAGGACAGGGTCAGAAATATGAAGAGTGCTCTTGGCAGCATGGACCGAGTTTACAGTGTTGCCAAGCCTGAATACTGGAAAAAAGCAAAACGAATCCATTATGGACAATGTTAATTTTTAAATCTGTGAAAATTGAGGCAAAGCTGGATGCTGCACTGTTTTAATTAGAACTATTACTCTAAATATGTAAGTATGAGGTGAAAACAATTCATGGGAAATTGTACTTAAATTGCTAGTTGATAGATTTTTGTTGTATACTTACTTTCATGCCATTACCAACTGTGAAGTCTTTATTAAACATTAAGAAAGAAATTCTGATATTTCTAATGAATCTTGAAAGGTTTCTTTCTGCCCTTCCATTGAAAGTCTACATGAAATAACACATTATATTTCAAATCATTTTACCCATGCCTAAGCCGTTTAATCAAGAAGCTAAAGTGCCCTTATTGTGTGATTTCAGATATTATCTTTCATGTAGTGTGTAATTGAGCCTTTTCAGGACATAAAATGTCTGCAAATTTCTAAAGAGCATGATACATCAAGTTATTGACTTCTGAAAGAAAGAACCAATTCTGAGCTGCCTGAAGTGAACAATTCCAGCTTTATTTTCTGAGGAAATTCCACATAGATTTGTAATACATTTTCGTAATGCCAACTTGTGGTCTTCATTTACTGACCATGAATAAAAATCTACTTCAATCATTAAACACTATAGTTGAAGTTGGGTCCTGGAAGTTTAGACATATTGAAAGTACACTCAAGCATTGTGGATGGTGGATGCAATGGGCTGATCAGCTATTACTTGAGATTGATTTGATAGAGTAAAACCTACATTATTGGTACTGTTTATATCAGTGTGTATTGAGATGCTGGGGAAGCCTCCAGAGCTGAAATTCAGATACAGTAATGGAAATTTGGTTTCCAACATGAGCTGTAAATGTTAGACCAATAACAACAAACTGGGCTCTCTGACCAATCAGAGAGCAGGCTCTCAGAAAGGATGGGTTTAGGGAGAGCATCATTCATCAAACCATTTCAGACAGTAGCTGTTCCAATTCAAAGGCTGCATCCAAAGAGTGATTATGTCAGTGGGGGGATGAATGCTGTCCCAAATTGAAGTCTCTAAATGTGTCCTTTGTTTCCTGGGCTATGAAAGATCCAACTGATGCCTTTCATGACCTTTGTGTTCAACAACACTTTGCCAATAATCACTGTGCACTGGTGATGACAAGATTATATGTTGTTGTTGTTGTTATTATTATTATTATTAATATTAAATGTTATAAATTATTCATTATAAAAGTATTACATTACAATATATTTGAATAAACAACTCAACTCAACTCAATTATGGGTTTTTGAAAATGTAACAGCACTAAGTGAATGAAAACATCCAGCTGAGGTTTAAATCTGAAAGTGCACCGTGTTTAAAACTATTGATTCTTTAACGAAATAGTCGACTCATAGTCGAATAAATTAATCGTGTTGGGTTCGGATCTTTTGCTTGAATGCGTCAATGTTGATACGGTACATCACCAATTATGAAGTGCCGCTTCCGGTAAAAACGGTTTAAGGATTAAGAGTAGAGTAATATGCTGGTGTTTAACTACATTGCTTTATTGCATTCCTGCATTGGGCTCTCACATACTCTGTGTGCTACTTCATAGCTGTGGTGAGCGTTTCTCTCTCTCGCGCTGAATGCAGTCAACCAATCACAACAGACTTGGTCATTGGACCGATCAGCACAGATTAGCTTCGTGCTAAGGAGGGGTCTGGGAACAAATGAATCGCTGAACAAATCATATGGGAGTCGTTGGGATAATCAGGTAAAAATAAATGCATATTATAAGAAAATGATCATATCAGCCTGTTGTTGGAGACCCCCAAAACCAAAATATGACCTTTTATAATGCAAAATAGGGGCTCTTTAAAACACATTAAAAGGTTCAAATGGTCACTTGCATCTTTTAAGACACAATTTATTAATGAAGGTAAGTTTTACTGCGTACAAAAATATTTTTAAATGGTTTCATATAATTTACAAAAACAGTCAAGAATGTTATTGCCATTTGTTAATGGCAGCCATTAAAATGCTTCATAGACTAGACCGTCTTATTTAATAATGTTCAGTTTGGCCTTTTGGACATCGAAAGCCATGCCTTTAAAGTATGTGTTCCCTGAAAAAAACTGAATTGAGACACAATTCTGAATTGGAATAACAGACTTGAAGCTGCAATGTATATTATGAGAACATTTTATTTTGACCTATGATTCATGTAACCCTTTAGTAGACCGCCCAAAGCTAAATTAGGAACCTTTCAAATAGCATAATAGGGGCATTTTAACTAAAGTCATGGCATAATACATTTATTTGCACATTGGTACCAAAGAAAACCGTGAAAGGAACCTTTCAGTAATAAACGAGAAAGGTTACTCCATTGGTGTGAACTGTAAAATTACTTTGCAAGGAAAAATAGGAAATATTACTAACTGAGAATACTTAAATACTATCTAATAATTTACTACTGGTAGTATAAGCACTATGTAGGACATGCAGTACTAACAAAGAACTGAACGATTTGTGAGTGTTTTTCGGTGTTATGTAAGAGCATTCTTACGCTTTCGCCCCGAGCTCATATTAGACTCCAGCAACTGCAGCTTTTTCACCAGCTCTTTTCTTTTCGCTTCATTTCTCAGAAGGTATTTGACCAAAGCACATGCATATTGTGTTGCCCTAAAGAAAACAAACAAATGAAATGTTCAGGCACAGTCTAGCTCATATTTTATGTCACGTAATTTCAACTCGTAGAATGTTTTTGACGGATGACAAGCTAAGAGACTGACCTGAAAATCCGATCCCTTCCTTGACTTTGGTTCGTGAAGCTGATGAAAGTTTCCATGTGGCTGAAACAACTGCTGTGAAACAATACGGTGCAAAAGCGATTCTATCTGAAATAAATAACTAAAGCACCAAAGCGCAATTCATACTAAAACATGAATATTGTCAGTGTGTGTCCTCTCCAGGTCCTGTCAGGTCCACACGATCATTATCGACTGTAGGAACAGAGGTGAAAGTTCACGCAGCATACTGTACGAAGACACACCGTTAGAACCATCGAACAAACTTCACAGCCCTCTTTAGTAAATTATTATTTTGTCGTGCTTATAAAAACGATCGCGGTTTCGAACTAAATATTCTATATATACTACTAATCTACTATAATTATTCGAATCATGAATCATGGCCAGCAATTATTTAAAAAAAAAAGTTTATTCTATTTGGATCATAAACATCTAACTTTTTTTTTTTTTTTTTTTTTTTACCATACTAGCCCTCCTAGCTTTGAGGAATTCGTGAACGAATCGTTTGGGTCTTTGAATCATTTGACATGTTTCATTGACCCGAATCGCTTCATTCGCGTTTTAATTTAAAATATATATTTCAAAGTTGTGTTCCAATTTACAACGCTATTTACATCTAGGTTGGTTTTGTAATTTTTAGAAAAAATGTTAATATTGAGTGTTGTAATTTTATCGGATGTATTTGAATGACGGACAAGTCACAACAACAGTGTGCCACTTCCTGATTTAACCGACCAATCAGCGTGATCCCCCCCCCCCTTCCTCTACCAGTTAAGCGCAAACCACGCCCCTATGAGAAATAAGGCCGCTTTCTGTTTTTGTACAGGATACTGCTTGATGATTCGAACCACTGCCATCATGTGATAACCAAATAAGTTATGGTGTGTTTTGGAAACATATGATCAGGTAGGCATAATTATTTGTGTTTGGCATAATCTGTCAGTCCCATTATACTTTTTATTGTTTAACAAACTATGAATGAATGAATGAATGAATGAATTAGAGAGATACTTTATTAACAAGCAGTTGAACAGGTGCATATAATGAAGTGGCTAGTATTTTATTTTAATATATTTCACTTGATTATCATCTCGTAACCTACTCTGGAAAGGCATTGTTTCGCTATGAATAATATATAAACAATCGAAGTATACAATCACAGTTTTAGATATGTGAGGCCTCTGAAGTCACACAAAAGGCTCATTTTGACATAATCCATGCTTTTTATTATTCACACAGTAATTTTAGACTTTGAAATTTAAAGTGAATCTGTGACGCATTTTCTCTCTATCTGGTTATTCCTTTTGATGTGACCTCTTACATTTTACTTCTTTAATTATTTTTTTTATTAACTTTTTTTTTCTTCTCTAATATGGACCCTGAAAGAGAATATTTGATATTGGCCACGTTATTATTTTATTAAGCTAGTAGTCGTGTTTGAATAATGACCTTAAGTTCAAAATGATAAGATTAAAGCTAGAGTTCATCAATGCTGGCAGCCATTCCTTTAGGAAGATTAAAATCACAATTGTTACACTTGCGAATGCAAATGATTTCATATGTATTTACACTGTCAGCTGGCATATACTGCATGTCAAATCATTTTGACTTTAATAAAAAAAGATCAGTGTGTGCTCGTGGAAGTCAGATCAGATCAGACCTGCAGAGGGCAGTGTTTAATCAAGAAACAAATTCATTTTCAGTCTCATGATATATTTAGTGCATCCTAAAATAATGTCTTTGCCCACACCATCCAAACTTACCTCAATCAAAAATTCAAGGTTGAGATATGGCATTCAAAAAGGCAGTTCAAGAAAAAGCCTGCCTATATTAAATATTCAGTGACATTTTGCGATATTGAATCTTATTATTGATCAGATTGTTGTAATTTCCAGTTGTTTTTAGACTATATTAACGGATGAAATGGTTTTGGAAGAATGAAACGAATCTGATTTGGCACATTTGCATGCATAAGAGTGACATTGATGGGGGTATTTCTGGAACAACTGAAGTTTAAAGGTGCTTTTGATCATGATAATTAGACAATATTTTTATGAGAGTGTTTGTGCTGGTGTTTCTTGGCTCATTTAGGCATGTCAAGGATAATATGGCAATTAAACCGCCAGTAAGTGGCAGCAATCAATTGAATAATTCATTCAAGCAATTTGTGTAAAACAGCTGACTAAAGCCGAGTGTCTGCCTTTGTGGACATATCATAGATATCAAGATGTTTTGATTACACTTGTGGTGATCAAAATTAAAGAGCAGTCTACAGTTTCCTAAATTTAAAGGTCATGGCCTATGAAGTTATTCTAACAGGATTAAAAGAGCAGTTTTAAGAATATTCCATGAGTTACATAAAGTATATTCGGAAGCCTTAAATTAGATATTTGAAAAAGAACACTTTTACTCAATGTGATTGCGTGTTACGTCATGTGTTATACGTCCAGTCAGAGGTTGTTGAGAATGTGCATTCGGCAGCTACTGGAATTCAGTGATTTGAGCTTATAATTTTAAAATGATAAATATGTTTGTTATTAAGAACACATTGATTCGGTTCATAAGACATGCATTAATCCCATGGTGCATTTGGGTTAGTTTTACGATGGATTTTGGAAGCTTAAAAAAGGGCCACTAACCCAACACCATTAAACAGCACTACTCTGACAGTGTTTATCTGAAAAAGAAAGTCAAACACATTGAGAATATTGTGGGTGAGAAAATTATAGGGTAATTTTCATTTTTTGGTGAACCATTTCTTTAAGCCAGCATACACATATACCCTACACTCAGCAAGCAATGTTCTGTACTGTATAAAACAATGTATATAGGCACATGCAAAGGGATACTTCACCCAAAATTCACAATTCTGTCATTATTTACTCACCCTTGACTTGCTCCAAACCAGATGTTTTGAGGAAATCAGGAAACAGTAGGAGGAAAAACAAATGCAATGGAAGTCAATGGTTACAGGTTCTCAAGATCTTTCAAAATATCTTGTTTTGTGTTTAGCAGAACAACAACAAAACACTCAAGCTAGTTTCGAACAAGTCATGAGTGAATAATAGCAGAATTTTCATTTTTGGGCAAACTATCCCTTTAAAGATACATTTTCATTGTGAGACAGGTTCATTCTAAGAATGTTAAGTTCCAGAAATTGATTAAATATTTTGGTTCAAGTCAAGTTGCTGTTTTAAAACCTTTAATATTTTTCAGTCAATATTAAATGACTGACAAAACTACAAATTTGACTTTGTACTGTATTTTTAAAGGCTATGTTTACAAAGTAAACTTGAAAGTAATCTGATTACTTTTTTTTACATGCAGTAATTAGTAATGTAATCAAATTACATTTTACAAAAGTATCATTCCGTAATTTGTAATATAATGCTTTTTTTTTTTTTTTGACTTTGGCTGTAACCTTTAGAAACATTAGTTGTAATCTTTCGTCATGATTCAATCATTGCTGTTGTCTAATTTTTATAATCGTGTTTTTCACAGAATGAAGGGTTTTTGTTAAAGTGCCTTCTGGTTATTTAAAAAAAATACTGAATAAACATTTTCTAATTTTAGAATGATTTAATAAAGATTACAATATTTCTGAAAAGATTCAAGTGTAGATAACTTTATTTCAATCTACACTGTAAGCTGTAAAACAAACAAAAAAAATGAACTAATATTTTATAATAGAGAGAGAGAGAGTGAAACTAAATTTGGCTTTGAATGAACTGAAAGAGAAAGCAAGAAGGGCTTTTTACGCCATTAAAAAATCAACACAAATAGAAATTCCAGTTCGAATCTGGCTCAAAATTTTCCAGTCAGTGATTGAACCTGTAGTGCTATATGAGAGTGGAGTGTGGGGTCCTCTCCTCAGTCATGAGTTTGATAAGTGGGATAAGAATCCAATTGAAAGCCTACATGCAGAGTTCTGTAGGAGCATCCTAAGGGTACAGAGGAACACACCCAGCAATGCATGCAGGGCAGAATTAGGCCAGTATCCTCTACTTATGCGCATTGAGAAACGGGCCGTCAAATTTTGAAAATGAGTGACAAAAATGAGTGACATTGAAGAAATGGACATTGAAAGAAGTCCCCTGATTCAGATGGTCCTGAAACTGCAAACACAAACCGACATAGCAAATATGACTAACAGCAGGCAGCATCAGGACACGGACATGCTTATCCACAGAATGAAACCCAATCAAATTTTAAGAGAAGAGTATCTGATTTACTGAAATGAAGCAGCAGAAAAACAAAGTAAACTTAAATGTTATTTAGACCTAAATAGAGATTATACGACAGCAACATATCTGACTGCAGTTAAGGACAGTAAATTAAGAACAACAATGACCAAATACAGAGTGCTCACAGGCTGACTGTAGAGATGGGCCGATATACAGACAGAACTGGCAACCCAGAGAGAGCCGCATCTGCCCGCAATAGCGGCGCAATACATTAATGCCTGTCACAAAAAGAGAGAGCAGACCAATAAAAACATCAGTGATGCGCTTGCTTGCAAACACACACACACACACACACACTCACACCCACACACACACCTAGATTCATCTAGATTATTATAATTGAATCATTGTAAATATACTGATTATTATTGTTTTTATTATATATATATATATATATATAATATAATATATAATTTTTATTTTTAAAATGTATTTTTTACTACTACTTCTATTTACTGTGTTTTTATATTATATGTGTATGTTCTTTTTTATGTAAACTTGATAAATGCTTTGGGAATACATTTGTAACATTTGTCATGCCAATAAAGCAATTATTGAATTGAATTGAGAGAGAGAGAGAGAGAGAGAGAGAGAGAGAGAGAGAGAGAGAGAG
>CAIGQV010018227.1:20757578-20827600 GCA_903798115.1 Danio jaintianensis | reverse complement strand
GAGAGAGAGAGAGAGAGAGAGAGAGAGAGAGAGAGAGAGAGAGAGAGAGGACAAATGAATTTCAGGAAGACAAAGACAAAGTATTTAAATAGCTATTGGAAATATTTATTGAAGCAGTGTTATTTTAAACATGCCTGGAGGCAAATAAAATAAATTATTTTTTTCCTTCATACACAGGTTATTTTGAGAAATCTAATGATATTCAAGAGGGTTGCCAGGTGCAATACACCGTCCTCTATTGTGTAAGTGGAGTGATTTATTTCTGAGACTAGAGATAATGCAACATGTGTTGTGAAAGCCAGTCAATCCTATGAGGTTTTCAGAATCATTAAAGGGTAAGTTCACTCAAAAATTTAAATTCGTCATTATTTGCTTGCCCTTCACTTGTTCCAAACCTGTTTTCTTATATTGAGCACAAAAGATATCGAAAAAAACTGAAAGCCTGTAAGCACTGACTTCCATAGTATTTGTTTTTCCTACTGTAGAGGTCAGTGTTTACAGGTTGTTAATGCAAATTGACTCTGCTATTGTGGCCGAAAGAGCTCAAATGCTGCAATCCTAGAAAACGCATGCAAATAGAAAAACATATTCAACAAATTCTCATGAAAATACAGAAATGTACAGCAGATAGTGCAGACCACAATGCAAACGTGTCAGGGGACCCCAAAAAGTGACAATCCCGACTGCTTCCTGTTTAGAGTCTATTGTCGGAGATCTGAGAGTTTTTAGTTTATTTTAACATCCTGACCGTGCGGCTCCTTATTGTTTGTACATTTTTAGCCATAATATCACTGACCCAATAAGAAGTAGCCAGGTTTATCTATTATTGGGATCCCCTGACACATTTTTATTGTGGTCTGTGCTATTTGCAATTTGCAACGCATTTCTATTTCTATTTCTATTTCTATTTGACTGTGTTGTGAGAATTTGTTGAATATGGTTTTCTGTTTGCATGTGTGTGGATTTGTCAATTGGCATTTACAATCAGTTTGATTTGCATGTCATTTTCATTTACAATCATATGATCATTTAGACTTAAGTTCATTGCACACTGACCCAAATTTCAACTTAAATATAACCGAACAACAAGATGCTTTGCAATGCCAAGTTGTGGAAAAACACTTTGCATTGCTTTTACTCTGATTTACATTAGGAAAGAGAGGATGAACTTTATTTTTTAATATAGTACGAGATTGTATTAGTAAAAAAAATGTTTCTTTTATTTTGCAGCAGATTTGTTTACGAACAGGATTTTCTGAAAGAATTAAATTAATAAGAAAATTGCTGTTCTGACTATATTGGATCTGGCAGTAATGGTGAACCATATGAGTAACTGTTTTTATTATATGTTCACTACTGCTGTTTGTTCACTGATGCAAAATTCAACTTGTATGTATATTTCCCTCAGGCCAAATGCTGTCGCAATTAGTTTAAGTCTGTAGGAAACACTGAGTCAGCCAACAAAAATTCATCCATTCATAAATGCATATTACACTCATTTTTTATCTCTACAATTGTTGCAGATTATTTTATTGCTTGTTTTTTTTAGCTGTTTTTGTTGTAATTTGCTATTCAGTACATGGACTTTTAAGATGCACTTTATAAAATATGTACTTCAAACATACATCCTACAAAACCCAATCTCTTAGAGGTTCACATTACTTGTACTGCTTATTTATCATAATCACTTTGAGTGATTCTTATTCAGTACATGAACTTACAGTATGTGATTCAGTTAATAAAATATGTATTTCACAATTTCACCCAGCATAGCACACTCTCAGAGGCTTTATTTTATTTTATTTTATTCTCCTAGAGACTCATATCGCATGTACAGTCATTATTCTGACCTCAAAAGATATATATCATTTAGAAAGCGAGCCTTTCATGTTTATATATTGAAGCTACCCAAAGCCCTCTAAAAAAACTGTTGAACACGTTGCATCAAACAGAGATGCATTCAAGCTGTGTGTTCAAATGAAAGAGGCAAAGCAATTTCATGGAGCTTTGTTTTGGTCAAAAGATAATAATTTGTTCAAATCCGCATTTTTATTGTTTTTCTTTTACATCTGTTAAAATGTTTTTTCAGGATTTGAATACATTACCACTGTTGTTTTATTTGACAACAAAAGACACCATCAAATAAGCATCTTTATTTCTTTGTTTTAGGAAATCTGTTTTACTAAAGGATGGATTTAAAGGTTTCAATTTCGAGCCAGATTCCAACTGGAATTTATATTTGTGTTAATTTTTTAATGGCGTAAAAAGCCCTTCTTGCTTTCTCTTTCAGTTCATTCACAGCCAAATTTAGTCTTCCATTAGCACTTATTTTCAACCCAAGGTATGTGTAGCTTGTGGCAGGTTCAATTTTTGTCATACCAAGGGTGAAGTTGTGTTTCTTTCCCTGACATCTGGGTTTTTTCTGGAATATTAGGGTTTTGGTTTTCTTTGGGTTAACGGTCAGGGCCCAGGTCTGACAGAAGCTGTGCAGGATATCCAGCTGCTGCTGTAGACCCTCTTCTGTTGGCGACAGCAGCACCAGATCATCTGCAAACAGCAGGAACTTCACACTGGAGTCGTATAGTGTGAGACCCGGCGTATCTGCTTGCTCTAGGAGCATTGCTTATTGATTGATGTAAATATTGAAGAGGGTCGGTGACAGTGGACAGCCCTGTCTCACACCCCGTCCCTGAGTGAAGAATTCTGTTCGCTTATTTCCAATTTTAATTGCACACTGATTGTAGGAATACATTGTTTTTATAATGTTGTATGTTTTACAGCCAATACCTGATTCTAGAAGTTTAGACAGCAGACCTTCATGCCAAATTGAATCAAATGCTTTCTGAAAATCTACAAAGCAAGCAAATATTTTGTTTTTGTTTTGATTGACGTATTTGTCAAACAGAGTCTGAAGGGTGAAGATATGATCTGATGTTCTGTAATTTAGCAGAAACCCTATCTGACTTTTGCGGAGGACATTGTGCTCTGTAAGGAAGCCTATGAGTCTGGTGTTGATGATGCTGCAGAACAGCTTCCCCAGATTACTGCTCACACAGATGCCTCTGTAATAGTTAGGGTCTGATTTGTCTCCACTTTTTTTGTCTCTCTCTCTCTCTCTCTCTCTTTTTTTATTTTTTTATTTTGAAGTTCACAATGATGAATAATGGATTTTACCAGTCTCTCCAAGGAGATCTCCAGATGTCAGAGAATTACAAGACTGCTGTAGATGCTAGCAAAAACTTTGGCAATAACTTTTTTTAACATAGGCAAAGGATATTTTTATGCCACCCTTTCCATAATTTTGCATTGTTCAGTATGAATTTAAGAGGTCATGTACAGAGAAATGAATCATCTTGATCTTTTGACATATAAGAAGTTGTTGTGCTATGAAAATATTAACTATAGTACTGCATAGTGCTTATGGCACTATACATAGTTTCAGAACTCAAAACATTTTTGTTAGTCTAAAAATGCTTATACTGATGCCAAAAATGGCTGTGAATGCTACTTTATTATGTAAGAGTGTGTGTAAACTCTGCCTCCACAATGAATGTTTCTACATCGTTGCCTGTTCAACTCCGCTCATCTATATGAGCATAGGAAAATTATAGATCTGCGCAGAAACCAAACTTTAAAGATGTCTTGAAAAACAAGAACATTTCCTTTAACTCTGATCCCAACATACAAGCCCAAATCAGAAAAAAGTTGGCAAATATCACTACATGGAAAAATGCAAATAAAATAGAAAGTAGTGATTTGTAAATTTACTTTGACTTTTATTTCATTGCAGAAAATACAGCAAACATTATTTAATGTGTTCCTCATGACTTTTACAGTTTTTTTTTTTTTTTTTCAAAATTAACACATATACCATATTTTGGTTCTTGCAACACATTTAAAAAAAAAAGTCTGAACCGTAAAGCATTTATCACTTTGTAATGTTGCTATTCCTTTTCACAACACTTAAAAGACATTTAGGGACTGAATACACTAAGTGATGAAATGTTTCAGGTGTAATTTTGTTCCATTCTTCCTGCAAACAAGTCTTAAGGTGGGCAAATATACGAGGTCATCGTTGACACATTTTACGCTTCAAAATGCGCCACACATACTCTATTGGAGACAGGTCGGGACTGCAGGCAGGCCAATCAAGTACCTGTATCCTCTTCCTCTGCAGCCAGGACTTTGTAATGTGTGCAGAATGCGGTTTTGCATTGTCTTGATGAAATATGCATGGGCTTCCCTGGAAAAGAAGGCCGCATATTGTGCTCCAAAATCTCTATGTACTTTTCAGCATTAATGGTGCCTTCACAGAAGTGCAAGTTACCTTTGCCAAGGGCACTGACATAACCCCATACTATGACAGACCCTGGCTTTTGGACTTGTTGCTGGTAACGGTGTAAAGGATGGTAAAGGATGATCATTTTCTTTTTTGGTCTGGAGCACATTTCTCCTCAAAAAATACCTGAAATACTGATTCATCTGACCACAGTTAACGTTTCCACTGTGTGATGATCCATTCCAGATGCCTCTAAGCCCAGAGAAGTCGACGGCCCTTATAGACACTGTTAACATAGGGCTTCCTTTTGGCACAGTACAGTTTTAACTGGCATTTGTGGATGTAACTACATATTCTGGTACTTGACAACGGTTTGGCAAAGTAGTCCTGAGTCCATGTGGTGATATCGCTTATAGATGAATTCTTGATGCAGTGCGCCTGAGGGATCGGAGATCACGGTTGTTCAGCTTAGGCTTGTGCCATTGTCTTTTATGCACTGAAATTCCTCCAGATTCCTTGAATCTTTTAATTATGTTGTGCACTGTTGAATGTGAAATATCCAAATGTCTATCCACATTGTTTTTAAACACTTCAATAATTTTCTCATGTATTTGTTGGCAAACTGGTGATCCTTGGCCCATCTTTGCTCCTAAAGAACTAGACCTTTCTTGGATGCTGCCTTTGTACCAAATCATAATTACAAGCACCTGTTGACATCACCTGTTTCAAAACACATCATTATTTAACCAAGTTACCTGATTACTAGCTCTTTCTCGCGAGTCACACAGAACAACCAAATATGTCCCAAAGAAACCCAGGAAATACCAGTCTATGGGAAATCCTTACAGGATTTGTAGGACAAACTGCTTTCATTCACTGTAAAAAAATAATAATAATAAACTCAATTTTTTTTAGGGACTGGTCACATCTAAATTTTTCAATTGAAATGAAATTCAGCAAAATGATTTTTTTTTTCAATTGTAGTAACAGCCTGTTAACATTGGCTCAATGAGAAATAATGCGTTGAGCCAGTTGAAAAACCATCAAGTCTACCCAATCATGTTATTGGCCCAATTGATTTTTTTTAATTGTTGTAGCATGCGTTTTTGGTTTTAACTAATTTAAAAATGTTTATTGGGAAATTGACATTGCTAAAGCCACTTTACTGAATTGTTTATTCACTATTGTCCCAAAAGAAAATGAATAATAAAATATACAAAATAATGATACATTAAACACGGCCACATTTACTGATATATTTTTATTAAACAGACACTATTGCGAAAATAACAGACACTACTTTAAAATAACAAATACACTGAACATTTCTATAAAGTAAACCTTATAAAGTCATGCTTTAATTTAATTCTCATAATATATACAAAGCCGAAGTGTAATTAATACATTCACATATATGTGCAAAAATGTCAAAAACACCATAAAATGTAAGTATTTTGTGAGGTTACTTCAACCCATGCTGTCCGTATTGATGTCGAAATTACTGAGACTTGCACTTGATTAAACTTAAACAAGATTTAATAAATACAGAATTCAGTACTCACCGTAACTTTGTTGAAGGAAAAGTCATCTGAATATGATGTTTCATCAGATTTCTGCCATTGCTCTGCTGGAATTTGAATCTGCTCCTTCCAAACCAACTGCTCTCAGTCTCAGTCACGCGCATGCGCACGTGTTTTTTTGTACCAAGGTTTGTTCGCCAAACACAAATATTTCACTTCTGTTTGATAAATTACCTAAACACAATTTAATATGTTTGGTGAATATACATTTATAATTTTAACTTCAGACCATGAACTAAAATGAATTCAGTGGATTTTTTTTGTTTGGGGCTAATTAGTGGGAAATAATTTGTTGAGTAAATATTTAATTTTCATTTTTTACAGTGGTTGATTCAACGAGAGAAATAAAAACAACAACAACATATGGTTTATCTGAGTTCTTATTAGAATTTTTCCTGATAATAAAGTAAGTAATGATGCAAAGCTTTTGACACAGCTTAGAATTCATTCATTCATTTTCTTTTCGGCTTAGTCCCTTTATTAATCTCGGGTCGCCACAGCGGAATGAACCGCCAACTTATCCGGCATATGTTTTACGCAGCGGATGCCCTTCCAGCTGCAACCCATCACTGGGAAACATCCATACACACTCATACACACATACACTACGGACAATTTAGCCTACCCAATTCACCTATACCGCATGTCTTTGGACTTTGGAAACAGGAGCACCCGGAGGAAATCCTCGCCAACACGGGGAGAACATGCAAACTCCACACAGAAATGCCAACTGACCCAGCCGAGGCTCGAACCAGAGACCTTCTTGCTGTGAGGCGAACACTGCTACCCACTGCGCCACCGTGCAGCCCCAGCTTAGAATGATATTATGAAATATGTTGTGTGAATTATTCTGTGTAAGAAGACACATCATGTCATGATGGACTTATTTCAAACACTCGAATTAAGCTATGAAGTGAGTTTTGAGTAAAACATCATTATTTGCAGTGGCTTTCAGGTTTATCATTGGCAACATTTAAGGGACGTGATTCACAGAAGCTATGCAAACACCTGTCAATATGGCAGAATATTTATTTGCGATTTGACTATTGCATGATGATATCGCTTGGGAAATTGTGTGTAGCTTGGCAGAGAACATTACGGTTACTACGTAACCCTCGTTCCCCGAGGGGGGGAATAGAAATGCTATGTGGAAAACTTCCACTATGGGGATTTCGTCAAAAAGCCAATCATCTGAAGAGAAATAAAACGGGCCAATGAAATGCCAATGAGTTGGCGGTGTCAGCGCACACAGCTGGCAGCAATCACAATCAGTTAGTGAATAAGAATGCCAGCCGTGCATCGCAAAAACACCTTTTCTAGCTGAAGAAGCCGAACTACAGCTGTCAGCTAAGGCGCAATTACTGTGGCGAAGGCACATAGCATTTTCGTTAAACCCCTCGGGGGACAGCGGGAGGGGAACTTCAATGCTATGTGGAAAAACTTCCACTATGGGGAAATGTATGGAAAACGCCACAGCGATTGAACCTTACCACGTCACTGGTGAGAGGTTTGCCAGGCTCAGCATGAGCGCACCATCATCACCAGAGAAGCAGCCCTCCAACGTGTCCCCTGGCCCTAACTTACCTTACTTACCTGTGAAGCGCTTAAAGGCTTATTTATATTTTTTGGGGAGTCGTAAAAAATACACCTAGTTAAGTTTCTAGGAATTTAAAAATACGACAGTACGTTGGGAAAGCGTGCAGTCCCGATAGGGAGGACGCTGCGGAGGCCACCTGCTGCCCAAATGGGGAGACCTGGTGGCAGGAAGACATATGGACTAACCCTGAGAAGGGGGAGTACACATATTAAGGAAGGTTAGCGGGGAGGGAAGACACGGGCCCTCCTAAGAGGGGAGGCTAAACCGTGGCTGAGTGAAGCATATGGGATCGCCAGTGGGGATCGCGCATAGCAGGCACCTATACCCAGAACGTGGGCTGACCAAATGGGCATGCCAACAACGTAATGGGCCAGGCACCTGACTCCTCTGCTGAGTCAGATGCTGGGGGCCTCGGAGGAACTCTGTAGGGTTCGCCAAATGAGGAACTCAACTGAACAGAGTGAAAAAGCACACGTATCTCTGTTAGAGAGAAAGGCGCAGCAAGCGTGTTTCAACACTGTACCGAATTTCCTCATTCACTGGCGTTATCCAGCACACGTGAGGAAAATCAGCTCCATTAAAAAATTATAGACTCTTACGAATGTATTAGGTGTCGCCCAGCCCGCAGCTCTACAGATGTCTGTTAGAGAGGCGCCACGTGCTTACGCTCAAGAGAAGGCGATACTCTTAGTCGAGTGCGCTCTCACTCCCGGGGTACGCGGCTCACCCTGGCACAGAAAAGCGAGGGAGATGGCATCCACTATCCAGTGGGCCAACCTCAGTATGGATACGGCACTTCCCGTCTTCTGATCATAACAGAAAAGGAGCTGCTTAGAGTCGTAAGCTCTAATGCGGTCGCATAGCGCCGAGCGCGAACAGGACACAGCAAAGAAAGGGGCTGGGTCTGCCTCCTCCATGGGCAGCGCTTGCAGGTTCACTACGTAGTCTAGAAAGAAGCGCTGTAGGAACCTTGGGCACCTAGGTGGGCCGGGGTCTCAGGAAAACGTAAGAGTGGGCCGGCCCGAATTGCTGGCACATTTCTCTGACCTAAAATGCCTCCAGATACCCGACCCTCTTGACCGATGCCAACGCAACCAGCAGAGCTGTCTACCTGGACAGAAATCTTAAAGATACTGAGTCGAGTGGATCGAGCAGACCTCTCCTAAGAGAGATCTCCAAGTGGGTATGAGGGGGACAGGATTGATTTAATTAACCAGCGTCTCGCACCTCTGGGAACTGGATGATGAGGCGATGCTTTCCCAGCGCGCCGCCATCCCCGCGTCCTTAGAGCGGGGATGATCGTAATGCCAACCCCTCAGTGCGGAGGGGACAGCCTTAGCTCCAGCCAGCTGAAGGAGGAAAGCATCACACTGATCTGGCATGTCCGGGGTCCTTCTCGGAAAGAAGTACACCACACAGTGAATAGACTCCACTTCAGGGCGTAGGCATGCCTCGTAGAGGGTGCTCTAGCCTGAGTGACGGTGTTAACCACCGAACCGGTAGGTCGCCTAAGTCCTCCGCGCTCCATCTATGGACCACACGTGAGGTTCCAGAGATCTGGGCGCGGGTGCCAAATGGTGCCTGTGCCAGAGAAGAAGGAGCTTCTTCAAGGGGATATGCCAGGGAGGGGCCGTCATGAGGAGAGAGCTGAAATACAGGTCCGATTGAGCCAGAGAGGCGCAATAACAGACCTGCTCCTCGTCCTCCCTGACATTACACAGTATCTGCAAGTAGGCTCACTGGAGAGAAATGCGTATTTACGCACGCCCAGGGGCTAGCTGTGTTAGCCAGTGCGCCAGAGCGCACCTATAACAGCTGGACAGCCGGGGGTGGAGTCTCCATTTTCCCGGGCGTGAACTGCCGTGAGAGCGCATCGGCTGCACGGTTGAGCTCGCCAGAGAAAAAAATGGCACGCAGCGATTCCGCCGAGTATGACTCCAGAGGAGCAGACGGCGAGCGAGCTGAGACATGCGCCGAGAGCGGACACCCTCTGTGCGGTTGATATACTCCATCGTCGCCGTGCTGTCCGTCCTGACCAGCACGTGTTTCCCCTCTAGCACCGGTAAAAAAACGGTGCAGCGCGAGATACACTGCCAACAGCTCCAGGCAATTTAATGCCAATGCAACCGGGTTCCTTACACGGACCCGCAGCTGCATGCCCGCAACACACGGCCCCCCAGCACGTACTGGAAGCATCCGTCGAAATGCCTGGACACTCGTTCTAGAGGCACCCAGGCCTGTAGAAACGCAGGGTCCGTCCAGAGGCTGAGGGTGTGGCAACACAGCAGAGTGACAGTCACTCGGTGCGTGCCCACGTGCCATGCGTGTCTGGGGACCCAATCGTGAAGCCAATGCTGAAGCGATCTCATATGGAGCAAACCCGAGCGGCGTGACAGCGGCTGCGGATGCCATATGCCCCAGGAGCCTCTGAAATAATATCAGTGGGACCACAATTTTCCTGTCAAACTCTCTCAGACAGGTCAGCATCAGCTTGGCGCTTTCGGGGGAGGCACGCCGTCATGGTGATCGAGTCCAGCTCCAACCCGAGAAAAGAGATGCTCTGCACGGGGGCGAACCTGCTCTTTTCTCGGTTGACCCGAAACCCTAACAGGTCGTGGTGCCGGAGCACCCAGTCCCTGTACATAACCAATTGATCCCGTGAGTGAGCTAAAAAAGTCAGTCATTGAGATAATTGAGTATGCAGATGCCCGCGAGCCAAAGAGGGCATTAGGGCATCCTCCGCGAGCTTGGTGAAAACCCGCGGAGACAGGGAGAGCCCGGAAGGGAGGACTTTGTACTCTCATGCTTGACTCTCGCACGCAAACCGCAGAAACTGCCGGCGGCGTGGAAAAATGGAGACATGAATATACGTGTCCTTCAGGTCTATCGCTGCAGACCCATCCTGAGGGTGGACGCACCGGGGGATGTGCTTCTACATGAGCATTCTGAGCGGCTGCTTGTAAGGCAGTGGGTCAAAACGCGCAGAACTAGGATTGGTCATAATCCACCGCTCTTTTAGGGTATGATGAAGGACAGACTAAAAAGCCCATACCTCATCTCGGCTGGAGGGACCGGCTCGATTGCATCCTTCGCCAGGAGGACAGCAATCTCCTCGCGCAAGACAGGGGCGGACACAGGGCTGACACCTGGTGTAATACACGCCCGTGAACTTGGGGGACCGTTTAGCGAACTGAATCGCATAGCCGAGTCTGATTGTCCGAATGAGCCAATGCGACGAGCTGGGCAGTGCTAACCAGGCTGGCAGAGCCCACGCGAGTGACATCATCGGCGCAATCACTGACGCACCAGCGGTGGGGCAGCATGGGATGGGAGAGCTCACCCCGGGAGGCACGCGTCCCGAGGAAGAGTGGAAGATAAGAGGCTTAATCTTAACTTCGTCCCAAGAGCCCTGCAGGGCGGCTGGGAGTGTGAGAGAAAGGAGCCCGTCCTCTGGCACTCACGGAGCCTGTGGCGAAGAGCACCGATCCTGTGAGCTGGAAGGCATAGCGTCCCATACTGGCAGTGTTCTTGCTTTCACACCCGGAGAAAGGAAAAATTTCTCTTATAAAATTTAGTAGCCATACGGCCATGAGTTAATGGTATGGGTGTCCTTGGCCCTCCGCCAGGGAAAGAGCAAACCTCCTTTACTCCGAGAGGCCCGTCTCAGGGACGCTTCGCGGTCCGTACCGGACTTAGCGGCGCCCTGAGGCGGGGGGCGGTGATCGTCTGTGAGTTGCTCAACGCTGCCGCTTAACCGGTTGAACGGACAGGGCGACGGAGCAGATTTTGGAGCTACAGATGAGCGCCCTCGGTGAGGAGCAGCCAAAGTGGACAATTCAACAGGGAGAGCGGTTTTTGAGCCCGCTGATCGCACTTGACTACTCTTTCACCGTAGTGAATCCCTGGGTGAACTCACCCCGGTGTCGCCGAACAGGCCAGCCTGGGATATAGGTGTGTTAAGAAAGCGAACTTTGTCAACGTCACGCATATCTGCCAGGTTTAGCCAGAGGTGGCATTCCTGGACCACTAGTGTGGTCATCGTCCTTCCCAGGGCACTCGCAGCCGACCTGGTGTTTTTAGAGCAAAGTTGGTTGCAGTGCATAGTGCATTAAACCTGGGTCGGAACCTTCCTCTGCCGCTGGGCCAACGCTTTGGCTAGCCATAGCAAGCAAAACGGAAGCAGCCTGGCCCGCAGCAGTGTAGGCTCTAGCCCCGAGGGACGCAGACAACCTACACGCTTTGGATGGGAGCCAAGGTTAACCACGCCAGGAAAGGACACCACACGGGCAAGATTGACCGCGCTACCACACTCGACCTGGGGATTCGCCTCATACCCCCTGGCTGCTCCATCATCGGGGAAGGTGAGGGCGGAGCGCACGCAGACCGGGCAGAAAAAGGTCCCCTCAGTGCTGCGTGAACTTACTGTGCACCTCCGGGAAGAAGGGGACGGGAGGCTTAGAGTGTTTCCTCTTCTTATCCTCCACATAACACCCGTCTAATCGGTCCGGCGGCGAAGCTGGGGGACTAGCCATCTCCAGCCTCGTCGCAGAAGCAGCCCGGGTTAGCATGGCCATCACATCAGATTCCATATCCGGAGCCTCGCTTACCACCCCTGAGGGAGGAAGCGGGTCCGAATTGTCATCGGAAAACGACAGCCCACCTTCCGATGCAGCGATGGACATCTGGTCCTTGGTGTCATCGAGTGAGAGGGCGACCATCCCGAAGCATGGTGCGCTTCTCTCACTCGAAGCTTGGATAGAGCGCGCTGAGGAATGGGAGGTCCGCAAGCCCGAGGGCGGCGGATTGACCCCCACTGTGACCCTCAGATCTGCCCGAGTGCCAACCGCTACTTGCGGGGGACAACAGGGGTGGTTTGCCCTTTTGCAAGAGCGAGCCGCGATCTTAGCTGCGCAACAGACATGCCATCGCAGTAATGGCATGCGCTACCTGCGAGCACCGCATTAACATGCTGGACCCCCAGACATGCAATACAGTGCTCGTGCCCATCATCCGTGGACAGGAAACCACTGCATCCAGAAACGCACGGTCGGAGTGACGTCTTTAAAAAGATGCGCTGCACGACCGTGTTGCTCTTTTAGGAGAATTGCTTAAAGTTATACGCACCGCTCTTGAAGTACCGGTCCAGCGAAACGCCCAGGGACGGGAGAAACCCAGCTCGACCACCGCTCCTCGCGTTGTTGCTCGCACTGGAACCGGGAGAAATCAGCCTCTCAGAAGACGGCAGCTTTCTCTCACTCTCTCTCGAACAAAGTCGGAGGATGACAGCAAAACGTCTCTTTCAGACTGCACATGAGGCTTCTGAAAGCGAAAAGGTGTTTTTGCTATGCACACCTGGCATTCTTATTCACTAACTGATTGTGATTGCTGCCAGCTGTGTGCGCTGACACCGCCAACTCCGCCCGTTTTATTTCTCTTCAGATGATTGGCTTTCTGATGAAATCCCCATAGTGGAAGTTTTTCCACATAACATTGAAGTTCCCCTTCCGCTGGGGAACTTTGGCTCTGTGTAGTAAATGCTGCATCATGTGCACAGAGATTCACAGCTGATTACAGAGCCGGCTTTATAGACAAATGCGCACAACAATCACATGCGATTTATCGAGGGGATCAAATTTCTGATGAGGGGATCAAAGCACACAACACAAAAATATCCTATTACTGTACTTCTAAATTATGATGTTTTTATGTAAAAGTTTTGATAACATTATGAGTGGACTTTAAAGAACAGTGCAAAAACATACAATAAAGGCAGTTAATGACTCCTTACCATCTAGTGGGAAGAACATATTATGAATATATGAGGTGATATTTACACTATATATTATTTCCTGTGCTGGCAGTATTGTATTATGCAAGCTCCAGGATATAAATTATCCATAAATTATAGCTTTGAAGATTCTTTGATCATTATTCAACCAGTGTTGCCTCGAGCCAGAGATGCTTACTGTAAAGACATCATTAACAGTGAGTCAGGGGTAAAAAGCACCAGAACTTGGGCTCAGACATCCAAGAAAGGTTACATACTTATTTCAATGTCCACTTTTTAGTTTAAATACCCAGACACGTGAGTCTACACTTATACTAGTAGATTACAGCCAAAAAGGCCCTTTGGCCCATGCATAGAGAGTAGAATCAATATAAAAATACTCAATTAAAATCTAAACTAAAATCAACTAAAAACACCTAAAATAATTTAATATTTACCGATATATATATATATATAGTTGCCAGTTAGGCATTTCATATACATTTCATTTCATATAAATGAAGAGCTCATATTTATTTGAAACTATTAATCAAATAAACAATGTGTATGTGTGTGTGTGCGCATGTGTGTAAATTAGTGTATATGAAATAAACAGTGCTGGTTACATGTGAACATTAGAATTTGTAATTAGAATATATTACATTTGCAATGCTCTTTTATGGATTACATGATCATCATTCACACAAGGGTCGTGAAGTATTCATCATTTATTAAGTCTTGTCTTATAGTAATAGTTTGTGTGATATTTTACTTTTAAATATTCACAAAATAGCCATGTAGCTGTCAGCCGTCTTAATACATTATCTAAAATAAGTAATCTGGATTACATTACTGCAATTTTCATTGTTTAATTTGTAATAAGTAACATTATGATTTTATTTTTTTTAATAATCAACCCAACTATATTTAAATTACAGGAAACAGTTTTAGAATAATTTTGTTTTGCTATATGTTAGTATTAGGTAGATAAAAAACAACAACATGTAGACATAGACAGAAACATTCTTTGAAAAGCTATTGAGTTTTAACAGCCTTTTCGTGGGTGTCTAGTACAGTCATGATTACTTTGCTTTGACAAAAAAATGCCATGAAATTGGAATTTTATATCCTGCTGCTTTAAAATAGAGCCATAATAACTTCCAGTTGTTTGTGTTAGACTTTGCATTTCTTCTTCTCGATTATGACAGTTGGCAGATATTATTGACTTATTCTGGAAGCTTATTACTGCATCTGAGTGTTCATTTCCACCGCGGAAGCAATTGATGGCCATGGATTTCTGGTTAACTCCTAACATTTGTGTTGTCTGAGATTTCAGACATAAAACTCCGAATTTATAAAGAAGTTCCATGGTATATTAAGAAGAATGATGCGAGTAATGTGTAATTTTTAGTTGATGGCAAGACAATACTTTGGAATTGGTTAAGTAAATAAAAATAGTTTACAGACAACCACTCTTTCTTTTAAATAATTAATAGATGAAGACAGTTCCAGCACTTTCTTTCTTTACCAGAGGACATTTTAAATGTGTGAAAATGCATTCAGAGTATGTGCAATTTCGAATGTGCTTTGAATATTCATGCCACTTGTACGAAACTGCATATGTTTCAAGGTCACTCTTAATGCCCTTTGAAAAGCACACAAAATGCAAAACAAGTTTGTGAATTTGCAAAAAGACAGCCTTTCAAAAGGAGCCAGCGCTGTCGTGGCTGGTCTTGTCTTCTGAAAAGCTTTTTTATTTGTCTCTGAGACTCTAAACTAGGAACAGACGAAGTATTGCTTATGAATGGCTGCATTAGATATAATGAAATGGGATGAATTGACTCATGCACTTTATAGGTCCGTTTAGGTGCAAGCTGTTCATGCAAGAGCAGTCAGTATGTAATACTTATTTATCTATTTTTCAGATTTATTTTTCTTTAAATGCAGTTTTTATGTTGCATTAATAAAAAATTTCTTACATTTACCTTCCCTTTAACATGCACTCTAAGAAATTAAATACACTAGGTATGCATGATATGATTTTATTTCATTGATAATTAACTTTTTTATGGCCGATTCTGATATATAGATTTTTCCCTATAAAAATATTTCAAAAGACACGAAATTAACCCAGATTTTGTTAAAAACCCAAACAATCCAAACATACAAATAAAACAAACCAAAATAATTGTGTGCAATATCAATGGAATGCCCATGTTAGCGTGGGTTTCCTCCGGGTGCTCCGGTTTCCTCCATAGTTCAAAGACATGTGCTATAGGTGAATTGAATAAACTAAATTGGCTGTAGTGTATGTGTGTGAATGAGAGTGTATGGATGTTTCCCAGTACTGGGTTGCAGCTGGAAGGGCATCTGCTGTGTAAAACATATGCTGGATAAGTTGGTGGTTCATTACGCTGTGGCGACCCCTAATGAATAAAGGGACTAAGCCGAAGGAAAATGAATGAATGAATAATGGAATGACACAAGAACAAGGTGCTGAACTACTAAAATGTATTTAATACTTTGTGTAAAAGGTGTTTTTAGTATTGACCACTTCACGATGCCTCTTGTATAGAGAATGGAGGTTGTTTTTTTCCAACATTGTCTAAAAATCTTGCTGTGGTCGAGTTCTGTGGGTCTCATCTTTCAACTCTGATATTTAGTTCCTAACTTCTATTGGATTCAGGTCAGTTGATTGGCTGGATCATTGTAGAAGGTTTTTTTTCTGAAAAAAAAAATGATCCTGTCTTGCTGAAATGTCCACACTGGTTTCATCTTCGTCATCTGGTAATGTAGGTGTTTGGATCGAAGCAGATAATATTCATTTACACTCACAAGAGGCAGAGTTACTTTCTAAAGCTGAGAGATTTCAGCTGCTGTCTGGGCTTTCACTGCCTTTTCACTGCCAACTTACTTTTCTAATTACTTTAGTTTTCTTTGCATATGTGGATTACTTTGGTTGTTACTGACATCTGATGAAAAGTTCAAATCAACAGCAAAAAATGGTGATGTGTTTGATACTTATTTTACCCGCTGTAGATACCGATAATCAGTAAGTTCATATTTTGACATTATATTGTACATATAATATGCAGTTTGTGCACCCAGGAGAACAAAAACAAATATTATTATTGTATAAAAAGCTTAACCAGGGACTTCAGCTGCGAATTAGCCTTTGTCTACAAGCCTAAATGTTTAATAAACTTACTATAATATTGTTTTATTTTTAATATGTTCACTATATTTGTATTCAAGTATTTCATGCAATACAACAAACACAACTCTAGAGAATGAGGAAGATATATAAACTGTCACATACTTTTTTTTTCCAACCTCAAAAAAGAAAAAAGTGTATCCTCAAAAAATTAAATGCTTTCTCAAAATTGCATAGGGCATAGTTGAGATCTATCAGAAATGATTAACATAAATAATAATAAAAAACGTTAAATGATTTCCAACCTATTTGTTATGTGAGGGCCTTAGTGAGAGATTCTTAAGCCTTGTTTCCACTGAGCAGTACGTTTCAGTTCAGTACAGCATGGTTCGCTGCGAATGTCTTTTGTGAATTATATCATTATATCAAATATGGAAGCAGGGCAAGCACACACAAATAGAGAGAACGTGGCGCTTCTTGCACTTTCCCCATTTCCCTCGTAAACAACAATATGGACATACAATTCTGTCAATATATCTGGATGCAGACTTGGATATTTAAGCCAAGACTGCATATCTCAGACATGCAATGTCAGACACAATGCACTCAATGGGGCTAGTGATGTCACTGTGAGGGGTGGGGTTAGGTGTGCGCATTAAAAGCATTGCATGCAGCTCAGCTTGCAACTGCACCCGGTCTGCATCCAGACCCCTCTCAATTCTGTTCTGTGCTTCTTGGCATGTGGTTGTTTGTCACAAGTTGACAAGTTTTGTTTGAGCTTAAATTGACCATGGTTCAGTACAGTGATTGCTTTGTGCCATCACTGTACTATTACAGTGTCTTGTCTCGGCTGTCTATTAAAAAAATTACGCTTCCTGTGTTGTCATTCTCCTGTCTTGTAGCATATGCTGGTGATGATTCTGTAAACCAATAGCAGTTAGCTTCGAGTCTAGCTCCACCATTTTGGTACCATTCTGTCGTGCTAGTTACCCTTTAGAAAAGGTATGCCATGATGATGACATTTCATGTGAGATATAAGATTTGCTGTTTACCTGATTTCCTCCTCTCAGAATTCTTATTGAAGTTGCAATGAATAGCAATGACTCTGTAAAGAAGAAATTTCCAAACCAGCAAAGACTTGTTCGCAGATGATAACGTAATGTAATGTAATGTATAATGGAATATAAGGTAATTTAAAAGCAGCTTTTTTAAATTAGCAGCATTTGTTTAATTATCAAATCAATAAAAATTATATATCGCCCAATAATTTATCTGTCCAATAAATATCATGCAACCAATTTATTTGATTAAATGATGATGCCTGTCTACTCCAATTATTATAATAATTTTTTTAATGATATGGACAAGAGGTCAAACAGGCAGTTGCAATGCCTATTAAAGGGTTAACAGAAATTATAATTTATAGAATCTTATTAGCAAAGCTTTAGCATTTACAGTTTATTCAGTTTCTTTAGAAATTAGGTAAGCTAAGCTTGGCATGTCACTTGACTGCATTCTGTACACATTTAAAAAATTTCAATGCAGATGTCTACACCAAAGCGACTGATGTTTGTGACTGACACTCGTCGACACTAAAGAGATATTTGCGAAACACTATTTGTCTTAGCTTTTATATGTTCACATGCTACATTGAGTATGCATGTGTAATTACAGTTTTATAAATGTCAGGAGCCTCATGTATTCATTTACATTTCGTTTAACTTATCTCGGCTGAACTGTTTTTTTTTTTTGCAATAATGCAAAGGTCATGGACGGTTTTCATTGTATTAATTGCTGAGGCAGAATAAACAGTTCATGTTGCTTGCAGGCTACTGTATGGATGTTACAGTGTCATCTGTGCAGAAAAAAACATGTTTCCATTGAGCTGTGTCTGTTAATGTCAGTCATTATGCAGTCCTCCCACGCCATCGCATGTTTCCCAGATTGATCTTTATTTGAGTGAAAATGTCAATTTTCGCAATTTCCAGCACAATTATGGAAGATGGCTCATGAGAAGTGAACTGATTTTAAGCCTTATTTAATTAAGCTTATAGTTCATTTTTTATCAGTGTATTATAATACAATAAAGACTTTCAGCCTAGACCTAGGGCCACATGTATAACATTTTGTACCAGCACAAACCATCTTTTGGTGGTTAAAAACTGATGTCAGGCATGCAATGAAAGATTAATGATAAAAAAAAAGGAATGGACTTAGTTGTTTGTGTGCTTAACCCATTTTGTTTCCTTTTTAGACAAAGCAAGAATATTTACATGGATCATGGAACATTACTGAGCATTATTTTCTGTTTGTGCAGATTGCGTTGATCGTTAAGCTGCTGTGTCTGTTCTTTCATTTGTTAATAAAAAAAAAAAACTTTTTAATCTCTTAAGTGTGACTTCTAAGTGAGATGTAAACTTGCAATTTGAAAAGATTAATGAAATGACTGAAGATAAAAAGTCAGAATTATGTAAAATTAACTATGATTATAGGGAAGAAAGTTGTGAGTAGCAACCTCAGACATCTGAGGAAAAAAATTTAAATGTGAGAAGCAACTTGAGATCATTTTGAGGAAAAAAGTCTGAATCTGAGAAATGAAATTTTGAGAAAAAAAAAAGTTAATTTATTTGATAAATTTGAACTTTATACAGTATATTGCACTTTTAAGATTTTTGTAAGATAAACATTTGAAACAGATTTTATGTGCTTCTATAATATACTGATAAAACAAAAAAGAAGTATATCTTGTGTTTTTGACAAACTTTCTTTATGTTCTGCATTTCTCAGTTTTAACATAGAAAATGCATGTTTTGTGAAAGATGCAGAAACTCTGTGTGAATTGCTCTTCAGAATAACATTGTAATGTACAGCTTTTCTCTCCCTAAGCACAAATTGATAATTCTACTTAATGAAGTGTGACGTCTCAATAGATTGTTTCATTTGACTATGCACGTTCTCCACACTTGCATTTCAACAGTCCAGTTTTCGAAATGAAACTGCTTTCACTATAAATCCATTTGCCGGTTGTTTCTTTGAAAGATGAAAGCTGTTTTGCACTGTAGTGTGCATTACAGGGTTGAAAGAGAAAAGCAAACTGGGAAAGAGAAAGAGAAATGAATGGTCCGGGTGCACTGGAAGAAGATATGTACTGTACTGTACATTACAGTCTTCAGTTTGAAAACAAATCCTTCACCCTCTTCACTGAACAGCACACGCTAAACATGTCCAATATAGAGAAGAAGACTCTAACATGCTGATGGCCTTTAGGGAGAGTTTCAAAGAAAAAGCCAGATCTGAAGCTGACAAATTAGAAGTAAAGAGTAGAGCAAAAAGACTGGACCAATCCAAGCCTGAAACATCACAGGGATATTATTACTGGAGCAGCAGGGTAAGAATTTATTACGTTTTAACAAAATAAATTAATTAAAACAGGTTGTTGAGAAATTACTTTAACAATTATGTTAAAAAAGACATGCAGAAGCCTTTAATCGTATTTATGTGTATTGATTTATTCATTTATTTATGTAATACTATTTTTAAATCCAAAATATGAAAAAGTTACAAAGATACAAAGATCACCTTTTAGCCCTGGAGCAGTGCACTAAACCTCCGGTTGCTGAAGGGCAACTTCTGCTCATTTACTTTGAATATTTTTGGATGAAAGCCTTTTCTAAATGGTGCCTTAAGATAACTATATGATAAATGTTAACTAAAATAGAAACACAGTCAGAGTGTAGCACACACACACACACGCACACACACACACACACACACGCTGCATATACTGTAAGCAGGAATAAAGATCTAAAATTTATCTGGAACAGCTGAAAGTTAAATAAATAAATATAATCTAAAACTTGAATAAGTAAGCTTTCCATTGATGTGTGGTTTGTTACTATTTGAACATCTGGAATCTGATGGTTAAAAAAAAGTTTTAAGTTGTCCATATGAAGTTCTTAGCAATGCTTAGCATTACTACTCAAATTTTAGTTTTGATATATTTACATTAGGAAATGTACAAAATATATTCATGGAAGATGAATACTTGATCTTTACATTAGATATATATTAGATTTATATGTATACGTGTGTGTTTTATACCCATTCAAACTAGCGCTGGTTTTGTGGTCCAGGGTCAAACACGCACGCACACACATACGTACATATGCATGTATAGAGAGAGAGAGAAACTGAAATTATTATATTATTCACATTCTGTTCTTTTGTTACTTTAATTACTTCTATTGTCCTCATTTGTAAGTTACTTTGAGAAAAAAAAGCATCTGCCATCAATTTCAATGCAGCTTTACAGAAAATGTGTCTACTTTCAAGTAAGAGCAATGCGATTATCAGAGGTCAATGTCTGTGGCAGAACTGTACAGTTCTAGGATAATAGAATCATGGCAGCAATAAATGATTGCTTTAATGCAGAAATGAACTTGTCTAAAGCAGCAATTACCATAATAATTACAATGTAAGAAATTGTTCTCAGTTTTGCCTATTGATTCAGATTGGTCATCATATGAGGTCCTTGCACGTGCTGCCGTCAACTCCAAGTGTTAAGGTCATCTGAGAACATCTTTACACAGATGTTATGTTATTTGTATTTTTTTATGAGAGGATGGATTCAAACTGATGGCCTAAGTCTGTTTATCTCAGAGGTAGGAACAGTAAGTAAATGGAGAAAAAAATGCCTAGATGCAGTTCATAACATTTTTGATGTGACTGTAGCATGGAGTCATTAGCATGGAGACACATTGTATATATTATTGCTTGGCTAAAAAGTAGTGCTGGGCAAAGATAATTTTTTTAAATTGTGATTAATCGCATGGTGGTCTGCGATTAATTGCATTGTTATGCACAAAAATCAATAATGATTTTGAAAGAAGCACTTTTATTTTATTAGTGTATGAACAAGAAAAACACATTCCCATAACATTTTAGCAGTTCAAATATTTAAAATCTCAACTTAAATGGTGTAATCAAATAAATTTTACAACCAAATATATTTGCCACTGCCAGGACACAAAAGTGTTACCTAATTTGTAATAGAAATGAAGTTATGCTCATATTTCAGAGGCTTAATCATAACATTATAACAGGACAGTTTTAAGCAGCATCAAGTTAGCATTCAGAAATGTATTTTGTAACAGGTAAAAACAAAAACCTTTAATTTTTTCAGGAAACATCAAAAACAGTCCATTCTGTAGCAGTAGAGTGAGGTCAAATGTTTTAAAACAACAACAAAAATTTACTCTGCAGGGAACTTTAATCTTCGAAGTACATGTTTGTACTGAATTTCCTTTGGATAATCCCAGCCCCCCACAAATAAATAATAAATAACATTTCAAAATAAAAATAAAACACAATGACAAATTCAGCTGTATTCATCAACTCATTCATCCCCGAATAGGAAACGGAGATGTGTGTCTGGTAATAGACTATGGGAGATCGCCAGACGACCAACCACTCTGAAGAGTAAGAAAGCTGGCCCATGAATGCCAAATGAATTGGCGGAGCTCAGTTCCACAGCTGTCAGTGATTAGTCATTAGCAGAATATATTAGCTGACGGCTGAGAAGCAAGCATTAGAATTTTTGCCTGCTGAAGAGTCGATCACTCAGCTAACAGCTGGAGACTCAGGTGCTGTGGCAGTGGAGACACACATTTTCATTCCCTGTTCGGGGAACGTGGGTGACGTACATAACCAGTACAATCCCCTTCATGGGAACTACAACGTGTGTCTGGTAACAGACTATGGGAGACTGTATGGAAAACGCCATAGCAGCTAAGCCCGTCACGCTCCTGATGTGAAGTTTGCCAAGCATAGCGTAAGCGCACAAGCATCACCAAGAGCACAACCTTCCATCGTCCCCTAGGCCCTTTAATTACCGTTACATGGGAATAATTCGAACATTTAGATTCGGGGTCGTAAATGTGCTTTTACCTAACTGATATAGACTAGGATTTTAGAAATACGACAATACGTTGGGAAAGCTTGCCAGTCCCCGAAGGGGGAGGACGCTGCGGAGGCCACCTGCTACCCAAGAGGGGAGACTTGATGGCAATAAGAACATATGAACTAGCTCTATGGAGGGGGAGTGCTACATATGATAAGCTGGTTAGCGGGTAGGGAAAACATGGGTCCGCCTGGTCAAGGGGAACACTCCATGGCTGAAATAAGCATATGGGCTCGCCATCGGGGGCCGCGCATAGCTGGCACCGAACCTCAGCAAGTAGGTAGACCGATATGGGCATACCAGACATCACACTGAGCCAGGCACCCGCCTCCTCTGCTGAGTCGGGTGCTGGGGGCCTCAGAGGAATTCTCTAGGGTTCACCAAGCGGGGAACGTAATAGCAGAATAGAAAAAGCGCACGTATCTCCGGGTTAGGAAGCTTGGCACAGCAAGCGTTTTTGACACCGAGCCTAATTTTCTCCCGGGGTTACCCCATAATCGGGAGGAAACCGGCTCCACTCGAGGATCATAAAATCTCACAAATGTGTTAGGTGTTGCCCAGCCCGCAGCTCTACATAATTTGTTAAGAGGCACCACCTACTCACACCGAAAAGGAGGCACCGCTCTGTTAAGTGTGCTCTCTCTCCCGGGGGACAGGGCTTGCCCTGGCACACGAAGCGAGGGCGATGGCATAAACTATAAAGTGGACCAACCTTTGCATTGATACGGCACTTCCCTTCTGCCAATCATAACAGAAAAGAGCTGCTTAGAGACGTATGCGCTTGTCTCTCAGACAGCACTTGCAGGTTCACTACCTGATATTAAAAGGGCGGTCGGAACCTTGGCACACAGCTGAACGTATAGATAAACGTGAGAGTAGGCCGGTCCGAATTCCTGGCACGATTCGCTGACCAAAAATGCCACCGGAATCCTAACCCTCCTGATTGATACCAATGCGACCAGCAGAGCTGCCTTCATGGACAGAAAACTTATAGATACTGAATCAATTGGCTCAACGGACCTTACCATAAGCCCCACCATAAGAGAACCCAAGAGGGCAAGAGAGGGGGAGCGGGGATGAAATTAACCATCTTGTGCCACGCGCCTCCGAGGAACCGGTTGATGAGGTTATGCCTTCCCAGCGCACTACCATCCACTGCCCCACAGAGAGGGGGATGGCAGCACGCCAAACCTTCAGTGTGGAGGGTGACAGCCTGTGCTCCAGCTATCCTGAAAGAAGAAAACACAACACTAATCTGGCATGTCCGGGGTTCTTCTCAGAGAGAATCTCCACACAATGAATAGAGTCCACTACAGGACATAGGCATGCCTATACAGGGTGCTCTAGCTTGAGTGACGGTGTTAACCATCGAACTGATAGGTCACCGAAGTCCTCATTGCTCTGTCTAGAAACCATCCAAGGAAGTTCAAGAACCCTGCACGGGTGCCAGAGGGTGCCCGTCCCAGAAAAAGGAGTGCTTCTTCTGGGGAATTCGTCAGGGAGGGCCATCACGAGGAGTGTGAGTCTGAAAACTCGGGTCCAGTTGGGCCAAGGAGGCGCAACGAGCGAGACCCGCTCCTCATCTCCCCGACCTTGCTCAGAGTCTGTGCGAGCAGGCTTACTGGGGAAAAAACGCATATTGCGTAACCCCGGGGCCAGCTGAGAACCAGTGCATTCGTGCAGAGCAGGGAAAGCAGCTAGCGAAGGGCCGCTCGGGAGAAGCAGCAGGATGACCTGGGCCTCTCTGAAGCATTCCCATAACAGCTGGACCATGCCGGGGTGGAGTCTCCATTCTCCCGGAAACGTAACTGTCGTGAGAGCGTGTAAGATGGCACGGTAGAGCTCATCCGGGATATGAACGGCGCAAAGCTATTTAGCCGCATGACTCTGGAGGAGTAGATGGCGGGCGAGCTGAGACATGATGCGGTAGCGCACATCACCCAAACGGTTGATGTACACTATCGCAGCTGTGCTGACCGTCCTAACCAACACGTGTTTCCCCTCCCGTACCAGTAGGAACCGGCGGAGAGTGAGAAGCACTGCCAACAGCTCCAGGCAATTGAAATGCCAATGCAACCGAAGTCCGGTTTACAAATCTGCAGCTACATGCTCGATACACACAGCCTACCAGCCCGTACTGGAAGCATCTGTCAGAATGACAGCATGACTGGACACTTGTTCTAAGGGCACCCAGGCCTATAGGAGGCAAGGTCCATCCAGGGACTGAAGGTGTGGCGACACAGCGTGGTGATGAACACCAGGTCCATCTCCGCGCGCCATGCCAATCTGGGGACCCAATCGCGAAGCCAGCGCTGAAGTGGTCTCATATGAACAATTTGAAAACTTAAAAAAAATGTACATGTTAATGGGGGAAGAAAAACTAATTATTATTGGATTATTGTATTGGTTTAAGATGAAAAACTGCAAAGATCGATCCCTACACTTGTGATGTACACTTTAACATACTTTAAAAATATTATTTTTGTGGAAATAATGTGCTTTAAAAAAATAATAATAATAAATAAATATATATATATATATATATATATATTACATTCTCTTAGGTATAGGTCTTTGAAGTTAATCTGTATTTATGGCATCTAAAATATAGTTTAATGATCATGTCTATTGAAATCTATGTCATTTGTTTAAGTATATTAAATATATAGATTTAGCACATTTAAAATGTAACATAACACATTTAAAATTGCACTTGTGTACTTTACATACTAGTCAACATATCAGGCATGCAGGCAAAAGATTAATAAAACTAAAGTTATGAAGGTGTTGTCTACATTCTTTACTGTGACATTTTATTAGATTTTTTTTCTGTAGTGTTTATAAATAAACAAAGAAATATTTAGTATTAAGTTTTGTGTACAGCTTTAGCAAAAATAAAAACTAATATATTCTTCTGCATTTGTAAAAGTCACCACATTTCAGGAATTAATAGCATTCTGCAGCAGTCACACCGGTTGTGTGTTTTGAATAAACTCATGTATCAGCACTGCACACTGTCAAAGTCCCTTCCAAGGACAGTCAGTTCATTTGCTGGTCATGTTTGGGACTCCTATTTCGGCAATGCAAAACCAACTCATACTTGAATTCAAGCTCCAAAACAGCTCAACAATTTTACATTTACGGTGGAAATAATTTGCCACAACTAGACATACAAAAACAGAACAAGAAGTTGGCATAAATAACATACAGTAGACTATATGTGTGTGTGTGTGTGTGTGTGTGTGTGTGTGTGTGTGTGTGTGTGTGTGTGTGTGTGTGTGTGTGTGTGTGTGTGTGTGTGTGTGTGTGTGTGTGTGTGTGCGTGCGTGTGTGTGCGCGTGTGTGTGTGTGATTTTTATTAATAGCCCACAGCAAAGATTGTAATGGCTAATTCTTTGTTGCAGACAAGGCTACATCATCTAATTATGAACTACATCAAATAACCATTCATAAACTCCCTGGATCAGTCTTAGCTTTGGTATTTGTGACTGGGTCTGTGCTTCACCAGTGTCTGTCCTTCATTGTGCTTTGCTTGTCCTGACATCTGACACAGCTATATATATATATATATGTTTGTGTTGCTTCTTGATGACATAATGTGCATCTTAAATGGTCATGAAGCAACGTGAAGTCTGACATATTTGGTACCCATGAAACATTAGTGAGACAGTGACAGTCATAACCGACAATAAACATTGTGTAGTCTGAACAGAGCTTAACTTTTGCTGAGGATCATGTTGTGTGGAGAGAGAACTGGTCCAAAGTTCACTTTATTGATGAAGGCAAGTTTAGTTTATTTGGGTTCAATAAGAAACATTATATTTTCTGTCAAACCGGGAAAAGACTAAACCCAACATATGCAAATGAGTCAGTGAAAGTTGGAGACTAAAGAGTCAGGGTTTGTGAATGTTTTCTGAAGAATGAGTTTGGCCTTTTATACAGACACATTGCAGACTGAATGCAAATGTTTATCAAAATCTATTTCAGCTTCCCAGCGTTCATTGCCCAATGCAGCCAGCAATTTTCATGCAGGACAAAGAGCCTCGTCCCACAGCACAATGGGTAAAGCAGTTTTTTGAAGCTCAAAATCAAAAGTTATGGTTAAGAAACTCACAGCAGTCACTGAACTGTGCAAGAGACCAAAGAAGAGCAGATCAAGATCCGACAGAACATCAACAGTGTGAGAGACTAGCGATTATTTGCATTTAGCGCTGTGTTCTAATTACGATTACTGTAAAAGTATAGTATTAATCCTTGAATGATGAAGATTACATCAAAATATAATATAAATAGTAATATAAATAGTTTAGAAATTGTTCTCCAAGTTTGACTTCAAATTATCAATAACATCTTGTATAAACTTAATGATAAAACAAGATATAAAATCTATTAGCAGAATACCCAATTGTAAATATCAGATTTAATGACTGCGTGTAATTACATTTTATTGAAATAATAACATATAAATAAGAACACAAGAAAACTTTGCAATGACATTTACATTTGTTTTTTCTTCTACAAGTTTCTTTTTCTTGTTCTTTTTATAAAATAGGCTGTATGTTCCATCATTTATTGTTGTACTTTCTCCTCACCAAATCGCTTTTCTCAATTACTAGTCCATTTCCTACAAAGTGGTTTTCTGCATCTTCACTCATAATTCTCTTTATTTTTCACCCAGGGTTTTGAAGTGTTATTTTTCGAGACATCTTCCTGTTCCTGATAACTTAGCCAACTGGGACATCTAAACATTATGCATTGTTTAAATAATTCTTCACCAGCTTCCATAAAATGCTCTTTATTCTTGACTTTTAAAGCCATCCTTCAGATTAACTCATTTTCTGAATAAACCCTTCACAGAGCTCTTTTCAGAACGTGATTCACAAATAGACACCAATTGTAAAGCAATTATACCCCTGTTAGGACAATTGCTTTTCACCTGTGCAGCCTTTTCCAATTAACACAGGAACTGAATGCTTACTTCAAGTACTATAATTATGTGAAGCTCATCCTATAGAAGAGAGGAAAGGGATATTGAGGGTTTATCATTTGATACTGTATGTACTAGTGAGATTTTAGTCAAGATTGACAGATAGCATCAATTTCAAGATCCATTAAAATTGAATTACCCTTTCTGATCCTTTACACTTTCAACCAACTACACTCAGCCAGGTCTTAATGCACAGATCCAATCTTTTGACTATATCTTTTTTTTTTTTTGGTCCACTTTTTTACATTCACTTCAGACACATCTCATATCTGATATCTGTGTAGGAGCTTGAATCTTTAGGGACTTCAGGATCCGGTTTCGATTCTGAGAGTCCAAAACGATTCTTGAACTACATTTTTTCCTATTTTTTCAGCTGTGCAAATAAATCTTTCCCATTTTACATTTTAAACAGAATTGGGGTTTCTATGCTTTTGTTTATGATTCTGCTGTAGTCAGTGTCAATGCTTCATCTTAATGCCATCCTGACTGCATTCTTTAGTAATTCTAAAGTTGGTCGGACACCAGATAAGCAGCACAGCACTGCACCTTCACAATCTAATCTGAATACAGAATCCATTCAGAACTTTTGAGAATCAATTCACAAAGTTGATAGAGAAAGAATTTTGATGAATAGTTGAACACATTTTTTTTTCTCCCACCCATAGTTTACACTAATCGTTCCAGACGAAAATAATTCCACTGGCTTTCACAACCATGAGTGTAATGACTGACCCTCTGGATGGACTTTTGTTTGTTCTTCTTTTCCAAGAAAGACCAAAAAGGTAGGAGTGGTGGAACCAAGTCGACTCCTTTGACGAGAAAGAATAGATACAAAATTTTCACATGTAAGACAAGCTTTGAGTTTCTATGCGAACGCTTTCATAAAGACATCCCATTAAGAATAGCGATCCCAGTGCACAAATGTGCCATCCTTGCCCTATGGTGGCTTGGTGCACATGTGAGATGATCATAGGAGTGTAACTTTGTTAACAATTTTTGCTTTGCAGTAAAACCTCTATTTGGCCCCACTGACGTCCATCCATCGCAACACATAACTATTGTTATGCTGCATGCAATTCATGCTTGAAACAGGTGTGAAATGATGACATTCAGTTGCACTGTGGAACAGTGACATAACCAACATGGAGAATCGGATATGCATGTTTAGACGTAGGCCAGAAGTCCAAATATCAGAAATGTATCTGATGTAAAACCACATTTTGAAATGGCTCAGATACGAAAACATTGGCTCTCATGCAGATTTTTGTGTTTGTACACACGCATCAAAACAAAACAATTGTATTGTTTCTGCCAGAATGCTAGTTTAGCATAATTTCACTGACCTCTATGTGCAAATATAATGTGTAAACAAATACATCAACAGTTACTGTTAGATGTCTTAGCTAAATTATTATTATTTAAAAATATTTTTCTATTGATGGCTATTCATAAATTACTTTGTCTTTGAAAAATGTCTATAATAAAGTTTCCTTGACATATTTATCTCAAAAACATAAAATGAACATTTTGTTCTTATGATGTCATGATTGGGAGTGCTAACAGATAGCTTTTTCCAGAAATAATGAACCTCTTTGGAGGAAAGGGGTTGAAAAATTACAAGTTTATTACATTGGGATGAAAAACTGTTAGCATTTCATTATGGAAATTACTTGCTGATAGAAATGTATTTGGGGAAATAATATGTCCTAAATGGCCATTTTGTTACAGATTCTATCAAGACTTTCATAAGACATTCAGAACAGATTTATTAGACCAGTAGACTCTCCAATTGAGTTACAGGATAAGTGAAATCGAGCCTGGGATCTATCCTGTGACAGATGTTTTGGAGGAAACGGAGCATGGAAATAATATTAGATCAATCAGAATTATATCTCAAAACTTTGAAGGCATTTTTCTCAGTGTACTTTCTTCATGGAGTTTACTTGTTACTAACTTGTTACAGCAGTAAAAATATGAAAAATATAAAATTAATAGATTTTATTTATGAAATAAAGTTGATCTTTGGATTTTAGCAAATGCTTTAAAAAAACAAAATTTGAAATAAAAAGCTTTTTACTACAGTAGCTAGATAACCAAATAGTATAGTTTAGTCCAAAATCTACTGAAAATATATCTTTTTTTTTTTTTTCTTTAAACCATAAGAACAAACACATGGAATGCATTCAATAGTATATACTGTTTAAGGCACTTTGGAACCATTAAAATAAATATGTTCTGTATATTTTGATTGTATCCAACTTGAATGTACTCTGGAAAATATTGCATTTATCATGTAACTTCCATGGCCTCATGGGATAGTAAAGTGTCCATCAGATGCACACTTCAGAATCTTGTCAGAAGTATGTTTTTTTTTATTTTATAAATACTATGAATCTGAACATACTTTTCTTGGTTGCACTTTATTTTGCAGTACTTTTATTTAATGGACACTAACAATGCAGAGTTATATAAGGTAACTGCATGGGTTAGGCTCGGGGTTAAGGGTTTATATTACTTAGTTTATACTGTTTATACAATGGGATGGTATGCAGTGAATGCTACATTTTAAAAAAAATGATTCATTGGATTTACTACATTTTTTTAAGGTTGCAAACAATTTATATGGGCTGAATTTAAACAAACAAATTAAGTTGAACATTACTAAATTTAATTTGTTTGTTTAAATCCAGCCTAAATAAATTGTTTGTAACCAGTTACCTTAAAAAGAATTTAGTTAATCCAATGAACCATTTTTTTCAGTGTATTATAATGATAAGAATATGGTATGTACACATGAAACCAGACTGTAAATAAAGTGTTACCATTTTCACATACAGATTTTCTCCTACTAGTGTGAAGGTAAACATTCGGATGCAGCCAAGGAGAAAAAGACACACAACACAAACCAACAAGCCCTAATGCAATTTTGAGCCATATCCTATCACTCCTGAGGCTTATGACATGGACGTTCAATTGATTTGCCATGCGCAAAAGACTAACAGACCTGTCCCCAAGGATACATTAAAAGGAGGCTTCACGAAATTGAATAGACTGCTCAGCATATAAGGATAAAGAATGAACTGCATTTACATTATTATTCTACTTGACTGTCTATCAGTATGACATGCAACGAAGAAAAGGTCATCTGTAGGGATTCTGCTTCCACTCTGCTCTGCATACATAAAATTTACATTTAGCAACGACCTTGCAAGAAATCCCCAGTTCTGTTAAAAATTCTTTCTTTTTTGTTTTTGTTTTTTTGCTCATGCTGCTGACACATATCCGAGTACAGAGCTGTTGTTGTGTACTTTGCTTTCTGGTATGTTTGTTATGCAGGTCTAACTTCCAGCAAATGACATGGCTGGCCAGAGAAACATTAGGGTGAAATATAAATATAAATATTCTGGCATTTTTTAATTTTAGAATGGACAAAATGAGCAGTTCTCATTTTAGGTCAATACTGTAAAATGCTAGGGCAGATATGTGAACAATGAAACCTTAAAAGAATCTGTTTACTAAACTTGATTTAATTATGGGTTTTTTTCTCAGTGAGAACTCATTACGTTGATAGACAGTGGCAGTAAAAAAAACATTTATAACATTACAAAAGATAGTATTTCTTATAGAGTTCAACTGTAATTTTCTGCAATGCTGGTTCTGGAAGTGTTTTTTTTATTATTTTATTATTTATATTTCTCATATGGATTTTTTTTTAAAGCATTCATAATAGCATTATTTATAAACCATGAGCAAAACATTATAAATTAATTAACAATTACAAGATAAACTCAATAAATTTGAAAACTGAGAATTCCGAGATAACCTCATTCTAAAATATAAACTCAAAATTATAACTTGAACAAAAACTCGAAATTTCAAAATAACAATTAAGAATTCCAAGGTTGCTACAAAAAAATGTAAGCAGAATTCAAAAGAATTCTGAATAAAATGTTCTCCAAATTCACAACCCCAAATCAGAAAAAGTTGAGACAGTATGGAAAACGCAAAAAAAAAAAAAAAAAGTAAGTAGTGATTTCCAAATTTACTTTGACTTGTATTTCATTGCAGACAATACAACAAACATTATTTAATGTGTTCATCTTTTTCTTCTTTTAAATAAACCCGTATTCCAATTTTGGTTCTTGCAACACATTAAAAAAATAGTTGGAACAGTAAAGCATTTACCACTTTGTAATGTTGTCATTTCTTTTCACAACAAAAGATGTTTAGGGACTGAAGGCACCAAGTGATGAAGTGTTTAAGGTGTAATTTTGTCTCATCCTTCCTGCAAACAAGTACAGGGTCTTCGTAACACATAATTGTACAATTTAGCCTGACGGTTTCAAAATAGAATCTAGAAGATAACTACAAACCACAAGATAAACTCTAGAACATAAACTGATTAGCTCAGAAACTTAAAATATAAGCTCAGATTTCCAAAATCTAAACATAGAATTAAAAATTTACATCAATAAACTACCTGTAGTGTATATATATTAATTCAATAGATTTTATCTAACGGAAAATGTTAAAAAGCCTCAGGTTCTGTCTTCCTTCTGCAACGACCTTGAGCACAGCAAACAGCAAACTTGGTAAAGGTCACAGTGAGTGTTCAGCTTGTGAGCAATTGCTTTTCATCCATGTTTGGCTCTAAAATTATCTCTCCAGTGTCTGATTACAATCCTCAGCATGTACTTGAATCATTGGTAGCCTGTGATTAATCCTTATTGAGACGTGAGCTTCCTTAATGGTCCAATTCACTGGTAATTAAAAGCAATCTTCTAATGTAACCATAAAAACCCTTGTGTGCAAGATTATGAAAGTAAAAAGCTGAATTTAAAATGAACCTTTCCATTCCAGACCAATGATAATATGTTTCGGAGAAAACCCCAAGGCTTTGCTTCACTTTGCTCTTTTATTCTGATGGCTTTAGGCTGAATAATAGTCGAGAGAGAGAGAGCAAGTGTGACACAAGAGCTGATTGTTTTGTAAGTGATAACTGTGTCTAAACTCAATCACTGGTGTCAATATGAATTCAGTTCTGGAAGGAAAAAGGTTAATCTGATTGTTCAATTTGAGCTGCTTTATCTCAGCACTCAGCGGGCAGATTTCCACAACAGTGGATTTGAAAGCACCTTCCGAATTTGATTAGTGGTTTCCTTGGACAAGTTAGACAGCTTAGATGAATATATATGCACTTTGCATTTAAAATTCATGTGAATTGCTGCTAACACTTGATTTTGATGGTCACATTTAGACAGTCTAAGTAACTTTGGAAGTACATGTCAACTAGCCATCATTAGAATGTTGGAAAATGCTTAATATCTGCTAACACTTGATTTTGATGATCCCATTTAGATGTTCTACTGACTAGAAGTAACTTTGCAACATGTCATCTAGCTGTCATTAGAGTATTAGTAGACTGCCTGCCTTGCTAACACTTTATGTTGATGGTTCTTCAACAGACATTAGTTTTTTTTAGATGTTAGTATAAATATGTTAGTCCTAAGGTTATCTATAATCTAGTGTGCTCCCAAACAGTGACAACATTCACATTTAGAATATAGAAACATTCAACTTTTAAGGTTTATAACAAATTATTTGATGTCATTTAATACTTTAGTTTCTCATCAATCAAATGCTCTTTACTATTTGATACGTCTCACCTCCTTCAAGTTGCTGAAGTTGGTGATTTATTCTCATGTCAAAGAGCATTCAAACCAAGGTTTTTATTTTAAACACATGCAAATATAAGAAAATAATATACGGTAACCAAAGCTGTATCTATTTAAATGTCAGTTGCACTTGAGCGGAACAGTTCTGACTGGCAGTGTTGTGATCTAAATGAAATTCTATTGACTGCTTTTGAAAAGAAGGAGGGGCTATTATATGTTTACATCAAACATCAAATAAAAATGCACATTTCAAAGCCCTTCAAATGTCTAAACTGAAGCACAGTAATTGTAGTTACTTAAGCAGTAATCCTTGAGATCTGAGCTTCCTTAATAGTCCAATCTTTAAAGTAATCTGCCTATGCAATGTGCTATTTCCACAGATTGTCTGAAAAATTGAGTTTTGTCTATATACGGACTCTATATACGGACTATATTGTCTATATACGGACTAACATTTTTCCTCAATGTTATATTTTAGATTTGTTTTGTTTTCTAGTGCAACTTCACACAATCAAGAGATCAGAGCATATGTTTTGTTCTCTTCAAAATATTACTTGAATTGCTATATTTTTGTTGGCCCTAACTTGACTCCAAATTATATTGGTAGTCAAAAATGAATTTGGATCGTGTTCCTTTTTATATGGTGTAAATGCTTGTGTGGTCAAATGTGTTAAAAGAGCCACAAAATAACCAGCTACTTTCTGTTTACTCTGTCTCCTTTCACTTTCATACAATCTAAAAATGTATTCAGTGGCTCTATAGACCATTTTGAGGGATGTAAACAAAAACAATGGTCCTAATGTACTTCCTGTTTTACATTTTTAATTTCCACAGCTTCTGAGAATCCAAAAAAGTCCAAATGTTGATAAATAATCCTATGGCGGCTGTTTTAACATGAAGTTATTATTGAGTTGCCTCTTGTTACAGTTATGAAATGGTTTGACAACAAGCAGGAAATTTTCATGGGCCAGTGACATCACCACATTGAAATGGTCTATAAATAATAATGTATACACTGCAACATACATGGACATTATTTTTCTCACCAAAATGCATATAGTTGGATCACTCATGTGATGAAAATGACTGATATCTTCCATGAAATGTATTGTTTTATTTCTTAAAAACACACTGAATTAATTACTTTTGACTGAATTAATTTCTATTGTCTTCAATTTTTGTTACAAGAATTAAAATTTACACAGTATTTAAAACTGTAAAAATAAATAAAGGAGAGGAAATAAACTAGGTTATATATATTTTTTGCAAACATTACTCAGTTCATAAAGTTTTCAGAAAGTGTTTTTTATACTGTATATACATTATGTAATCATTGGGTAGCGCTGTCGCCTCACAGCAAGAAGGTCGCTGGTTCGAGCATCGGCTGGGTCAGTTGGCGTTTCTGTGTGGAGTTTGCATGTTCTCCCCGTGTTCGCGTGGGTTTCCTCCGGGTGCTCCGGTTTCCCCCACAAGTCCAAAGACATGCGCTATAGGTGAATTGGGTAAGCTAAATTGTCTGCAGTGTATGTGTGTAAATGTGAGTGTATGGGTGTTTCTCAGTGATGGGTTGCGGCTGGAAGGGCATACGCTGCGTAAAACATATGCTAGATAAGTTGGCGGTTCATTCCGCTGTGGTGACCTCTGATTAATAAAGGGACTAAGCCAAAAAGAAAATGAATGAATGAATGTAATGCTTGACACTTGTAATGCTCTGCTAAAATTATAATCTCCAAGTGTTCTGACATGTGATTTGAGTTTGTGCCTTTCCAACAGATGATGTGAAAGCTTACACACTATCAAACACTTCATCTTGTACTATGTGCATTGTTTAAAAATAATAATAAGAATTCAAAATTATTTCTTACTTAATAAAGTCAGATGTTTATAAAGCAGCATCATCAAACCACTGGACCTTCCATTTCACAGTTGAATTGTAAAAAAAAAAAAAAAAAAGAAGAAGAATAATAAAGATGTGGTGAACTGCTTTTCAGAAACTTATCAAAGGAGCGTTATGTTCGCGCAGATTAGCAGCAGTGTCAGAGGCACCACTATCACCTTTATCATTTCATGCAGGGCACAGGTAGAGACTGTGTGTACCAAATCTCACTTTCATGTAAAGAGTAGCACTAGCTGTCACATCCTCTCATGTACCCAAAGGGCTGAAGGTACAAAGAGATCCCAGAGTTTCCCCTTGAAAACATACAAAGCTAAGACTTGACACTCACTTCACAAAGAGGCCAGGTTATGTTCAATTAGGTGATCATTGATTGGTGTACCTGTTCTCTGCTTAAAGTGTTCATTTGTGGGTCAAAAACCTCTGTCTGGTGTTGATGAAGCCATTATATCACTGACAATATGCTGGACTGTTTCTTTCATTGGAGCTGGAATTAAACTATCAACATGTTTTGTGACTCGGTTCATAAATGGGGGTCAGGAGTTCATCAGCTTGTCATGAGTTAAAGGAATGTTTTGAGACTTTCCTCTATGTTAATGCCAAGAACTACTTCATCACAGACTCACATATTATCTCTGTGACATTCATTAGCCCTCCTACAAAGGTTTTTCGATTTATGGAGAATATTGCGGAATTTTAATCTCAGGGAGATCAAGGATGTCAAAATAATGGAAACGGGATGAATGTCAGTGTAATAACTTACTCTTTGGTCATTAATTGTTCTCATTCACAGGATGTTCAATGTGACCAAGATTGAAAAATAAATAAAAAATTCAAATAATCTAATCAAAATTTACAATTTAATCTGTTTTTGGCAACACTAAAAGGTTTATGCATAATTGTGACATACTTACTCTAGACTTAAAAGCATTTTATGACAAATTACTTTCAGTTTTGAAGACTAACATTACAGTGTGACTTTTTAGAGAAAGTTTTAAAGTTATTTTTGTTAGTTTAAACTATTAACAATACAATATTAAACATATATCAACATAAAATATTAAACATATATATATATATATGTATATATGTGTTTCTATTTAGTTAGCTGAATAAATTGAAGGTTCATTTTGCTGTGGCGACCCCTGATAAATCAGGAGCTAAGCTGAAGGATTGGTGAAGTGAATAAATCAAATATAAATATTAGAAGAAGAAACAACAAAAGCAGATGGCTGTTGTAAAAGACTGAAGGGCTTTATTCTGTGAAAAACAAACATCCTGGATGTATTTTATTCCACCTATTACACACCTATTTGCCACAAAACATTGTTCTGAGCCATAGTTTATCAATTCTTTAAACACAAAAAAACTGCTGATGGAGTATACACTAACTTACACATTATTCAGTCACAAGATGGCGCCAAAAACACAAAAAACTAAGCTGACAGAAATTATACATACAGCAGATACATATGATTATGGATGCAAGTATATGGATTTGAACATATTCACTGAAGGATCAAGATGATTCAAAGTTCCTGGATGAGCCTGCGTTATTCAGTGGTTTTCTGGGAAAACCTTGGAATGTTGCGACTAACCAATCAGAATCGAATATTCAAGACAGCTGTGTAATAAGTAAGGGATAAAGTACATCTAGATGATTGTTATTGCGAAATAAAGTTTGACAGGCTTATCGGCATACTTATCTTGGAATGTACTTAATTCTGCTCATGGCTTTTAGATAGGGAACGCTCGGTAAAACAGTGGAACTGGCAACCCTTTGCAAAGCTTGTTTAGTTATTCCATGCTTTGTGGCTGCCAAATAGGAAGTGACTGTAGAATGGTCAGTATTGGGCTTTCAAACAAATTACAGCATCAAACAAAAAAATTAAGGGGAAGTATCAAAATTCTTACATCTAATATTAAATAATTAATATCTGGTTTTTTTCTAAGGTTATATTGATTGTGTTGCAGGCTATTATTTATTTTATTAGTCTTAGTTTTTATGTACAATTTTTTTCATTTTATATTTCAATTCTAGTTATTTAGTCATTGCGTAATTAACTACATTCATTCATTCATTCATTTTCTTTTCGGCTTAGTCCCTTTATTAATCTGGGGTCGCCACAGCGGAATGAACCGCCAACTTATCCAGCATATGTTTTTACGCAGCGGATGCCCTTCTAGCTGCAACCCATCACTGGGAAACATCCATACACACTCATTCACACACACATATACTACGGACAATTTAGCCTACCCAATTCACCTATACCACATGTCTTTGGACTTGTGGGGGAAACCGGAGCACCCGGAGGAAACCCACGCGAACACGGGGAGAACATGCAAACTCCACACAGAAACGCCAACTGACCCAGCCGAGGCTCGAACCAGCGACCTTCTTGCTGTGAGGCGAACGTGCTACCCACTGCGCCACCGTGCATCCCTTAACTACATTCATGACAGTTAATTAAAATATGTAGTTTCTAAAAAAAATCATGCTTGAATGCCAGCCTGCATCTAGCCTGAAACAGTGTTTGCATATCTTTGTTTAATGACACGATAATGTGTGACAGCATTACATAAAGATGAATAGCTTATAGACACCAGAGATGGAGAAGAGAAACAGAGCTCCAGAATAACACATGAAATGGGATTGAATGTGCAACTAAGCTAGTAGATTCTTTTCCACTCTATATAATTTCCCACCATATATTAATAGGCACAGTACATACTGTACTGAATGACCCTTCAAAACGTCTTGGTTATGAACGTAACCCTCGTTAACCCCTGGGGCTAGAGAGAAAGAAGAAAACACAACACTAATCTGGCATGTCCGGGGTTCTTCTCCGAAAGAAGCTCTCCACAAAACAAATAGATTCCACTTCAAGACGTAGACATGCCTAAACAGGGTGCTATAGCCTGAGTGATGGTGTTAACCACCGAACTGGTAGGTCACCTAAGTTCTGTGCGCTTTGTCTAGAAACCATCCATGGAGGCTCCAGAACCCTGCCAGGGTGCCAGAGGGTGCCCGTCCCAGAGAAAGGAAGTGCTTCCTCCGGGGAATTCGTCAGGGAGGGCCATCACGAGGTCTTCCCGACCTTGCACATCCTGATGCTTCAGGATGGGGAGTGCTCACCCCGGGAAGCGGAGCGTCCCGAGGAAGTGCTAAAAATAAGAGATTAACTCTTACCTTCCTTCCAGGATCCCGCGAAGAGGCTGGAGGTGTGAGAGAAAGGAGCCCGTCCTCTGACGCCCTCAAAAGCCTGTGGCGAAGTGCACCAAAGCTGAGAGCTGGAAGGCAGTGCGTCCCATGCTGGCAGCAATTGGGCTTCCACACCCGGAGGGAGGAAAAGCTGCTATTTTTTGGATTGCTACATTCATTTGCAGGGGGGAGCCCTGGCCGGGAGGGCCAAGGAAAGAACTGTTCTCCTTATCTCCTAGTGGACTTAACGGCAACCTGTAATGGGAGCGTCAACTTCCTGCAGGGGGGCTCGGTGCATAGGACTCCTGGGTAAAGTTCCCGACATTGACGCCGAGTAGGCCTGCCTGGGATATGGGCGCTCCAAGAAAATGTACTTTGTCGGCGTGGTGCATATCTGCCATGGTAAGCCAACAGTGGCATTTCTGGACCACTGTGTGCCCATCGTCCTCCCCAGGGCACGGGCAGCCGACAGGTCATAAGAGCATAGTCGACCATGGTGTGGAGCTTACGCATAAGCCTGGGGAAGAACCGCCCTTGTGCAGCACAGCCAGGTGGTGCCGTGGTGCAGGGGAGAAGTGGCATGGCCCGCAGCAGTGTGGGCTGTGGCCGTGAGAGACACAGATAACCCACCCACCTTGGACGGGGGTCTCAGCTTACCCCTCCAGCTGGCGGCGCCCACCACCCAAGGAATAGCTTCGTATTCACTGGCAGCCTCACCATCAAGGGAGGTGAAGGCAGAAGTGCACGAGGACTGGGCGGAGAAAAACACCCTCTATGCCTGTGTGTGCTCGCTGTGCGCCCCTGGGAAGAAGACAGGATGGGAGCTGGGAAAATTAATCTTATATCAGCCCACATGGCGCATCCCTCTAGTCGGTCCCGCGTTGAGACTGGGGAACAAGTCATCGCCAACCACACCGCCGAAGCAGCCCAGGAAGCATAGCCATCATGTCCGACTCGAGAACCGTGACCATGCATTGCACTCCGTAGGTTGGTAGCGAGCCCAGTCTGTCATCTGAGCATGACAGCTCGCCCTCCGATGTTGCGAAGGGCGTCTGATCTCCGGTGTCATCAAGCGGAGGCGCGGGCATCCCGAGGGATGAACCGACACAACCACTCGAAGCTTGGATAGGGCACGCTGTGGAGGAGTTGGGGGTCCACAGGCCCCCAACGGATGGCGGAGGCGACGGATAAACCCCCACTGTGATCCTCAGACCTAACCGCTTTCACGGGAAGCCATGCCTTCACAGTGAGAGCATGAGCTGTCCACAAGCACCGCATCGACATGCTGGACCCACAGACTTGTGATGCGGTACCCGTGCCCATCATCCGGAGATAGGATCTGCTCTTAGGATCTGCTCTTGTAGTGAAAACTGCTCTTTCAGCTACCAGCAAGACGTCCAGGGGACGGGAAAGGAGCCCAGTTCGACTGCCGCTGTACACGTCGTCGCACGCACTGGTAGGAATACTGCTTTCCTGACAAAATCAGCTTAGAAGAGGTACTCTTCTGTCTCTAGTGTGAGGCCCTGAAGCAAAAATCTAAATGCTCGCAGCTAATCACAAGAGCGAGCTAATATACTCTGTTAATGATTAATCGCTGGCGCCTGCGGAGCCAAGCGTTGTCAATTCATTTGGCATTCATTGGACCGTTTTCTTACTCTTCAGAGTGATGGGTCGTCTAGCGATCTCCCATAGTGTCTTTCTCTAGACACACGTCGGAGTTCCCATGAAGGGGAATAAATTTAGCATTTCTCACTGTTCACTAATATACTTGATACATTTTTGTCCAAAATGTGTTAGTTTAATGTTTTCTATTTGAATAACTATTTTAATAAGGAGGTAAGGTAACCCCCAATTGGTTTTCTTACAGTGAATGCAATAACTGAATATAATCTAATTCCAAAACAGCCAATCTAATCAGCATAGAGACAAAAATTCACTTTAAAGTGTCACTATTATTCTATTTTAAAGGTTCCTCATTTTGTTTAAAGAGCCCCTATTGTGGGTTTTTGAAAATGAGCTTCCATGTAGTGTGTAGCACAACTCTAAGTGAATGAAAACATCCAGCTGAGGTTTAAATCTGAAAGTACACAGTGTTTAAAACTATTGATTCTTTAGTGAAATAGTCGACTCAGAGTCGAATGAATGAATCGAGTTGGGTTCGGATCTTTTGTTTGAACGCGTCCATAAATATCATTAGATGTCGCCTACCCTGTTGTTGTCTATTGGAAGGAATGCGTCAGTAGAGCCGCCATTTTAGTATAGGGTAGCGCTCCTTTGAAATGAATGCGGGACCAAGGTGCAGTGGAGGACTGTGGCCATCCAGAGCCAGAGATATACACATATAAAAATATATATATGATCGGGAATTTTCCCCGGTGGTCAGTACGCAAATATTTTTTTAAATTACGAAAATTATAATTTTACATCACTTTTCTACATTGATAGATAAGTGACCGCATGGGCATTGCCGATAAAGTTTGTGTGCATGGAAACATATTATCCTCCCTCCCTGTTAAATTTTATCTAATCTGTGTCATGAAACACACGCCCTCTCCTGCTTTCACTTCTCATTCTACGGAGGGAGCGATTCGTTTGTGAATGAATCCCCATTATGAACGACTCGTTCACTTAGCCGACAATAATACAAGTTTCTAGCAGCGCAGCGTCTTGTTGTCATATTTCTTTTTCATTGTTTGCTGATTTTATTCAACAGAACTAGCATAAGCCTAGAATTCAGTGCAAGTTGATGCTACTTTGCCTTATGATCAGTGCAGTAAGAGACTGTATTATCATCAATAACGTTACTTGTTGAGCACAAAAGTTTGTAACATACAAAAAACGTAAAAAGCGAAATCTTACCTATGAAATGTTCTGCCTTTGTGCTTTGTTTTCTTTGTCTGCTCGTTACTACACCCGTAAGCAGTGCTAAAGTCCAGCATCTTCACATAGGCACACTGTCTTGACTAGTGCGGTTGAATGACATTTGTACTGGGAGCACTGTACAAATGTGGCGGCGCTATTGACGCATGCTGAGGGTCCGTATGCGATATCTAGTGTATATATCTATGATCAGCTTTTTCCTCACACGCGCGGCGCCGTCAGTTTTCAAAATAGTTCAACTTTAGCCACTGTGTGAATTAATACTGTATGTGTGTCGTTGTTATTACTTGGGGTTAGGGTTAAGAGTAGAGTAATATGCTGGTGTTTAACTGCATTGCTTTATTGCATTCCTGCATTGGGCTCTCACATACTCTCTGGCTGCTACTTCATAGCTGTGGTGGGTATTTCTCTGTCTCTCGCGCTGAACCCAGTCGACCAACCCAGTCGACCAATCACAACAGACTGGGTCATCGGACCAATCAGCGCAGATTAGCTTCGCGCTAAGGAGGGGTTTGGGAACAAATGAGTCGCTGAACAAATCATATGGAAGTCGTTGGGATAATTAGGTAAAAATAAATGCATATTATAAGACAATGAAAGTGTTTTTTGACCTTGCATGCAGATCAGCCTGTTGTTGGAGACCTCCAAAACCAAAATATGACCATTAATAATGCAAAATAGGGGCTCTTTAAGAGATATCCTACAATATGTTTATATGCATCCAAAGTAAAAAAGAAAAAGAAAAACACTTTCCTTTTCTCATAATATATACATTTAACATCACCTCATTTCTCAGTGAGTCACAAACTAATTTGTGGTAAATCATGGAACCTAATTATCATGCGTAAAAGGTTTCAAGAGTTCACACTTAGATTTGCTTGATGCTAATTGCAGGTTTGGCATACTGTCCCGGGAGAGAACACTGAGCTCAGAGATAGTTGAGCCCAGGGCTCCCGCCTGGTCAATTAGCATGTAAGGGGGTCCGAGATCTGGTAGTTTTCGAGAGATTCCCCTGGTAAATGAGGAAAAGTGGGAGATGGGGTGGACAGTGGGATTCTTCAAAAACGAAGATAAGGGAAGTAAGGTGAAATGGGCTATTTATTGTAGGTTTGGATTAATCTGATTGGTTTATCGATGATTGCAGATGAGAGACCAGCCGCGATCAATCATATCACGTGCTCCTCTAGAAATTAGTTTATAAAACTTCACTTATGTATGTTTGACTGTTGTAATATTTAAGCATAGAGTGTGAGCTGGTATTTTGTAGATGCAAGTGAAGGATTTGTATGCACAGCATGTGAGTAATATTAGATATATCAGTCTACATTTTACATTATGGTGTGTTAGCTTTTCATAGTTTTTTGCACATATGTATGTGTGAGTGAAGTTTCATTTAAGCACATGGTGCCTCATACTTGTGAATTCTTTCATCATAAACAACAAAGAAGCAAAGAAGGTATTAATTTCAGATTTGATGATTTTAACATGATCTTTTTTTTTTGTGAAAGTAGATAATTATAACTTTGTTCCTCTAATGTTTGAGCATGCCTTTAGGTGACTTTGATAGAAATGTAAAGTCAGAACATATTTTATGGATCAGATGGCGAGTTCAACCAATAAGGATTAAAAAGTTTACTGCTAATCAAACATTTGTTGATCTGGGCTTTATTTTAATTTAATTTGTGCTGCACCAGATCATTTAAAACAGATTAACAGATGAATCTGTGATTACATGATTAAAGCTTTCACGTTGGATTAATTTTGATGGTTTCAGATGGTGTGGTGTTGAATTCTCCACTAACAAAACGGCAGCAATGTTTCTCTTTCACTTCCATTTGAGTGACTTACATATAATAGAATTATATGAATGATATAGGTGAAGAAAATAGCACAACATATAAAGTCAGATTTTAAAAGTCATAACAAATTATTATATTCATTAGTGGACCAATCTTGAATGTGCTCAAATAAAATATGTGCACAAAATAAATGCTGCCATTTTGACAATTAAAATCATAAATGCTGCTATTAAACCCTATCAACAGCGAGTTTAAATATAATTGCAAAGCTTAAATTACATAGCAACAACATTATAGTTAATCCAGGTTCAATTAAAGGATAAAAGAATAAAACGAGGTTAATGGGTGCAACTATTAGTTAAACATTGAAGATAAATCTTTATTCATTCATTTTCCTTCAGCTTAATCCCTTTTTTATGGGGACTCGCCACAGCACAATGAACCGCCAACTTATCCAGCATATGTTTTACGCAGCGGATGCCCTTCCAGCCGCAACCCAGTACTGGGAAACACCCATACACTCGCATATTCACACACCGCTCATAGACTACGGCCAATTTAGTTTATCCAATTCTCTTGCAGCGCATGTCTTTGGACTGTGGGGGAAACCGGAGTGCCCAGAGGAAATCTACGCGAACACCGGGAGATCATGCAAACTCCACACAGAAATGTCACATGGTCCAGCCGGGACTCGAACCAGCGACTTTCTTGCTGTGAGGCGACAGTGCAGAGCCACTGTGCCGCCAAGTCTGTATTTAAGATAGATTTAAACTTAATCTTTATTTGTGCAACTTATCTATGACCCACCAAATTGACTATGTCCCAATACATCCTACTTGCCATAGTTGGTTAATTAGCAGGTTGGCATCAGTTAATTTTAAATCCTGATTAAACCCTTATTTAGGGCTTAACTACATATTTAATGACTTTTTTCTCCCTCATTGTCTTTTTTAAATCAGCTACTTGATGAATTTAATTATCAATTATCATTCAATCAAACCTATAATGAACTTTATGACAGTACTGTAAATGTGTAGAGCAAAGGTCAGGAAATGGAAAATCTGAACGGCAAAACAATAAGCAGTTAGACATTTTTTGCCCTGCTCAGTATACTAGACAAACTTTTATTTTATCCTTGTTATTGGTTTCTTTTTTCACAGCATTGTCTTCATTTGCAGCTTTCCTGTGAAGGCATGGAATTTGAATTACTTCCTGACATTTCTGACATTTGCTTTCGAAAGTACAGATAATAAAATAATATGATGAATTGTGGAACATCAGTTTGATGCCATTTTAAATGAGATATGGTCTATCGTTTTTAAACCCAATCTTGTTTATCTAGACAAATTAGAGTGTCTTTGACCTTACATGAAGAACAGATAGATTTATGGATTGTGCTCTGGAGAGGAATTCAACACTATTATATAGTGGTACATTATTAAGCTGATGTACTTCAATTTGAATATAGATTAAAGTATTACGACAGAACTCCATGCTGTGCTGTATGAAAAATTATTAATTTAACTGTTTTTACTCTTATTAATTTGGACATGAACCAAAAGATAGTTGTTTTAAAGGCAGCAAGAACAAGCTATTCCTGAAATGAGAATTCTAGGAAAGGATATGTAGGGAATAATAGACATTGTGGCTGCATTAGGGTGTACATTGTTTCCTAATAACTAAATGCCCCAGTTACTCAGCTCTATGGTTACCAAACCAAAATACATTGTTTTAATAAGTGTTTCTCAACTGGTGGGTCGCAACCCAGAAGGAGGTTGCAAGTCCAGTTTTAGTGTAGTTTAGTTCTCTTATTTACAATTTAGATTTTTTGGAGAGGTGTGTGATAGCTGTTGACATTTCTGTTACTTTGCTGACCTGTCAGCTGTTATACAGTTCTCTTCAATTGCACATACAAATGCAGCGATGCACACGGTATCACTTCATTATAAATAATGAGCAAAAGAAATTGCCAGTATGCAACTTCATAGTTTTGCTGTAAGTAATGCAAATACCAAAATGTACCAATAAAGTACTAGCTGGGAATACATTTTCATGCAGATATCATGTTAATTATATCAATCAGGAAACATTTACAACATATAAACATATAAATATAAGCATATAAACAACAAACAAAAGTTTTCAAACAGGTTACATTTGAAAACAGTATGTTATTTTTGTTATGTTATGTTGATTTGCATTTACTCAAATTTCATACTGTATGCACGAATACTCTTTGTATAGAGGTAAAGAAAGGTCAGCACAGAGGTGAAGTCCATGTTTGTGTCATTGGTGAGTCATCTTTCATGTCTTTTCCTGTTACTCTCCCTCTTTACAGATTCAGCTGTTATATACGTCATGGGACCTGTCACTTTGACTAACACATTTATCTTTATATAACTTGCTCTCAGATGACCTTTTCTATTATTTCTCCCTCCCCAAATGATCTGGTGTTTTTATTCCTCACCACATGCAGTACTGTACACATTGTAGCATACTGTATATGTGAGCAAAATACTGAAATATAACATTAATTTATATTATCGTAATAATAGCACATTCTTAAATAAGTGACCATCTGTCTGATCATGTGTATCACAGGAAAAATGTGTATCTTCTATACAAGAAAAAAATGCTTCAAAAATGGATCCACTCAAGAGTTATGCATAATCTTTTCAGTTCTCACCAACAATTTGCAGAAAGACCATCAAATGCACTGGGACATACTGTACATGTACTGTAAATATAGTAGTGTATGACATATGTTTTATTTGGCTTTACATACATTGGCAGTGAAGAAAATTACTCACAGTTTGTTAAATGTAAAAAAATCCTGGTTGCCATAAATTATTACGCTGAATCAAATTAACCTGATGAGTCCATTGAACTTATATTATGTTAACCTGACTTGAAACAGCTTGCAAAACTTATAAAATTAAGTTAGAACATGATTAACTTCATTTAATACGTTATACTGAACTAAAAACATATGCTGTCATGACTAATTGATCATATAATTTTTTTGCAGTGTACTCACAAAAATGCATGATTTTTGCACAGGCATTTATAAGCAAAGCATTCCACTTTTTTTCCCCCAAAAGATAATTAAAACTCTGAAATGGAAAGTACTGCTTAATAGTCCCAATTAGTCTTATCAGGAAGGTCTGGAAGCATCCTACATGGTGAGTTGCAGAGTAGCCAAAATGGGCAAACCCCATACATCCTGCTACTGCTGATAATAGCTGGTGTAATGTTGGGGAAATGCCAAAAAATACAAATAAAAATGACGCCATCATCAGACATCACTGGTGTTGTAGCAGAAGACATTTTAAAACAGCTACTACTCGATATAAAAACCCAGCAAATTATAGGCTTTACAATTTAATGAATCAACAGATGTGGCTGGTTTAGCTCAACTGTTGGTATTGTATATGTCTGGTACAATTATGGGTGCTTTTCTTTTGGATGGAAGGGAAACCTAGGAGATTTTCACATTTTTAGATAGCTTTGTAACATCACTTGGGCTTCTGCTGACAAAATGTGTGAGCATCTGGAGTAGGAGCAAAAGCCATGACTGGGAAAAATGATGGAACGGTAGCACATGTGCAAGCAGTTGGGTACATTGCAGCCAGCATACACAGAAAAAGCATTATGATAGTTTCTACTGTATGCTTTGAGAACTTTGTGAACTTAAAACAAATTCTTATCGCATGCTTACTACATATTGAAATGGCCATCTTTTGTTCAATGGCTGTAAAAGGGAAATGTTCTGATGTGATTTGTTAGATTGATAGACAAGCCTTTTTCTTGTCCATCCTTTTGAATTTGTGTCAATGCGCACAGGACAAAAAAAAGTATTAGCTCACAATACTGGCTTATCTGGGAGATTATGTTGTTGTTTTTTTTCTCTTGATGAACCTCAGATTAGAAGTATCGTCCACAATCAAGGATTGTTCCGCAGATACTTTGCAGAGCCAGACAATTGGTTTACATAGGGGACTTTCATTGGTTTAAAAGTGGAATCTAAATGAAAATGGTTTATAAACACTTCAGTCTAAAAAAATTGCCCAAACAAAATGAAATTGTAATCAGTTAAAGAGGGGTGGGCTAAACCTTTATATAAACCATCAAAATAAAAATTCTGCTATGTAAACATGTTTAAGTGATTACGATTATGATTTGCAACAACACTGTTCTGCACAGCTCAGAATATGTCCTTGTTAACCATACGCAGCTGTGCCAGAGATAAATAGTATCAATATGAATACATGGGGCATAATATTAGTGCAATAAGGTTATCCACAGAGTACTTTACATAAAACTAGTGTGGATAATAAAGTATGGAACTTATGTTAACATGAATAAAAGACAGCATAAAGGATAGTCTAATTTGCACATTTAGACTGAAAACACCAGAACATGTAATTATCATATAATGTCTCATTAAACAGTCCACCAAATCTTTCTATCATAATGATTTTAATGAGAATGACAAACCAAGAAAAGAAGCTGTATGTGTAAATGTGGCTATTGATAACAGCTGCATTTGACACTTCTTCTCTGACACCCCGACAGCCCACATGACCATTTCTGAGCAAGAGGGTCTCACTAAAAGCCTTTTTGAAAACAGAATTCACACTAGATTTCTGGAAAGGCCTGCATGCAGAGGATCCTGTATTAATAAATTGCACTTTGAAGACTTTGATGCCTTTCACAAAAATGCGCCTTTGTGAATGTGGGTTCATAGCACTTGAGCTTAAAAACAATTATCAAAACTTACTGTCCACAGAGAGATTTTGGACTATCTTGATACAGCCAGACATCGCAGAGATAAGCAAGTCATATCAAGCACATCCATCCAATTAAATGCTAATTTCATTTAAAATATAAAATCGTTTGCTTACAAATGTAAAAGGGATAAATGTTAGTTGGAATTTTTAAATACTTTGTGTGAAAGAAGAGGTTCAAGACTGTTTAAAATTAATTAACCCACCTCGCATTATTCATCAACTACAATAATATGTCAATATAATGCATCATAATTAATGTGAGAAAATATACTAATTTGTTACAAACCTCTGGCACGTTATTACCATAGCAACGTGACAGTTTATGTAGCAGAGCCATAAAAAATGATAGCATAAAAAATCAGATTTTGAAATAGCTTGCGAGGGCATGTGTTGGAAAGTAAACTACTCGACATTTTTGCTTTCGAGACACAAGTACACTCTGTCTTAAGTTAGTAAAGTTAGTAAAACCATAATGCCAAACAAAGAGCTTACAGGAGTTTAAAAAAAATGAATCATAAAAAAAACAGAAAAACAAACAAAAAACAACTATTCATAAGAATAATGCAATTGGGAATCAGACTGTACTCTGTAACTAATTCACAAAAAAAATCCTCACAGTCCAAATGCAAAAAAGTCCAAAAAAAAAAAAACATATTGCAGTAATAAGTTCAGTAATCAAACAGGTCACTCGATATGTTAGTAATAATATATATATATATATTTTATTTTTCCCTCAATCGTTTCTGAAGCCCTGGCTTCTTCTAGATCTTAAATATCACGCTGATTTCCTTAGTTCTTCTTTTGCAAAGATGTTCACTTTTTCAAAAATAACACGAAACAGCACATATATCAGTCGGTAGGGGATCAGTCTTCGCCATATCACAAAAAGCCCATATGACACTTTCCTACATTGAATGACCTTTTATTTCTACCACTAGACACTACGCATTGCTCAAGACCACACTCCCAATGGGGTAATATCTGTCCGACCATGTAGACTTCATCCATGTAAGGTTCACCTCTCACTCAGATTGCCTTCCTGAAATCATTTCTTTTTATAGCTGGCAGATATTTTTCTTGGTGCTGGAGAGCTTAAGATTTGACTCTTATCTCAAAGTCTTGCAGGCATGCATGGTTTTTGCATGCAGAAGATATTCCTCCAGAACTTCCGAAATTTTGCATTCTGGGCGCAACATACCACATTTGGCAGAAAACATACCAGCAGGGATTTAACATGGTCTAAATTTACAGTAACAAGAATGACAAGGTTTTGATTAAACTACTACATTCATTTTCAAGAGCAATGTTTAGTTTTTTTTTACACAGACTGATCGTATTGCTTTATAAGAACTCATTAAGAGCCACGTGTATTAATTTTGTTTTATCTGTCTATGTTTTTTTTATTCTCAAAGTAGCCAATGACTTACATTTTCTGAATCATCAAGGACCACGTTTTCAGCTAAAAATCTTCTTTAATGTTTTCTACTGACGAAAATAAGTCATGATCTACATTTTTAGAAGGTAAATTCAAAATTTCGGGTCAACTATACACAAAACAGGATAGATCTGTGATTTCACATTGTTTGTACCAAATTCTGAAAATCCAAATTTAGCAGAAGACTTTGAGGTTCATTATTTTGAATTAACTTAAATTCTGTTTGTATTTTGGTTACACTTTACAAAAAGGTTTCATTAGTTATTGTATTTACTAACATGAACTAATTATGAATAATACTTGTACACTATTTAGTTCAACATTTAATAATGCATTATTAACATCCAAATTCATACTTGTTAACATTAGTTAATGCACCATGAGTTAACATGAACCAACAATGAACAACTGTGTTTTCATTAACTAACATGAACAAATACTGCAACAAATGTATTGTTCATTGTTTGTTGTTCCATATGAGATGTTTATGCTTGGTGCTAAAATAATACATATTACATCTGATTTAATAATTGTTTGTTTTATGATTCTAGATGTTAACCAAGGGCATCGGTGAAACAACTCCAACAGTACATTTTCTTTTAATAACAGAAACAATTTAATTGTTTTGCTGTGCGAATGAAATTGATGTTTCAGTGATGCTAATTTAACCTGAAAATAAACCCTTAAGATTTTGCTTCTCTTCTCACAATTGGCTTCTCATTTATTTGTCTCCCTTCAAGCTTCCGACAATTATGTGACTAGGCAACACAGTATGCGGTGCATTGTTACAGTAAAAAGGTTTTGTCCAGATTTCATTGGTTTTCCTTTAGTGGGGAGATAGAGGATGCCAGAAGAACATTAACATAACTGAGGTATTAGGTGATTGAAATACACTACTGTTCACACGTTTAAGGGCAGTAAGACTTTTAAAAAGAAAGCAATATTTTAGTTAAGTTTAGTTAAAGATACATTCAGTTCTGACAAAATAAAATATTAATGAATACTTTATGAAAGATCATGTGACACAAAGCTCTCAGCTTTGTCATCGCATTATAAAATATTTTTAAATTGAAAGCAGTTATTAGAATTGTAACAATAGTTAAGATATAAAAAGATTGTATCAGTGACATGAGGTAAAGGGCAACTTTTAAGAACAAATCTTGAAGTTGACATTTTTGACCCCTTAAATTGATGATTTAGCAGTTTTATGTACAAATGGCAGGCAGGTGCTGTACTGTAAATGGGTGTAAGGCTTTGGATATAAAGGAGCCACTTTGGAGTGTGCTAAACCTTGAGTAGCAGCTGTCAGATGCTGTACAGTAATAATTATTCACTTGAACTGACCAATAAACCTTTCTGATAAAGAGCAAGCGAGTCACCTACAGCTTTAGATTTTAAAAGATGCTGATATGAAAAATGGGACAGAATGTTTTCAATGGCAAAATAAAATGCATGAATGCTTCAAATAAAAAAGGGAACTAAACAAATAAATGTCAGTACTGAATGGATTGCACGCATGATGCCTCAGATTGCATCATTACTACAATTTGCAGCAGCTTGTTTGCTTTTGAAAATCACACTGACCTAATGAATCATCTTTGTTATGTCACAGTTCATATTTGCAGCAGGTTCTGACAATCTCCTTGGTGATAATGGCCTAAAAAAATGGTTTGGGGATTTTTTCGCTCATGGTCAGCAGAACTAATCAGAAATGCTGCACATTTTTCTCATTGTTAAAGCAATTTTTGCTCAAAATCACTATGTGTCACACATGTCTAAATGCAAATTGACCGAGATGAATATGAATACACCTCCTACCTACCTATTAAACGCTTATGTGCCATTCGTTTGTTTCTTAGATACTGATGAAAGTTCACCTGAGAACCTTGAACGTCTTCTTAGGGTGGAATGGGGAACTTTAAATGCAGGAAAATAACCAGCTATACATTGAGATTGAGTCAGGGAAGAAGAGTGTGTGCAGGTGAGAAAGGTCTAATGGAAATTATGTAGGGCATTGCATTCCCTGAAAATACTGTATGTTCTTATAAAAACTGATTTTCCCAGTGATGACAACCTCCTAGTAAGAGGGTCATTTTGGTTTCTGCTTCAAACATTTCATCTCCTGACCTTTGTCTCCATGTGAAATTTGAATTGTGATGTTGTCATAACTTCAGAAAATGAAGTTGTTCGTGTAAAAAAGACCAATTACCCAGCTACCACATTGTATCTGAAAAATAAGAGAGTCAAAATCTGATAAAGTAAACATTATTATTATTGTTAATTAAACACTATTTACATTTACTCATTTAGCAGACGCTTTTATCCAAAGTGACTTGCAAGTGAGGATAAAAGAAGCACTTTAAAACAACCGAGAGTAACAGGATATAATTGCTATGATAAGTCTAAATAAAACTAAATATTAGGCTACCTGCGGAGGACACCAAGAATTCCAAGATGCTTTCAGAAACATAGAGAGTATGAGAGTGTGTGTGAATGAGAGAGTGTGTGGTTGTTTCCCAGCACTGGGGATTCACAAGTTAGTGTACTCACAGTTATGGGTTGTGGCTAGAAGGGCATCCACCACATAAAACATATGCCAGAGTAAGTGGAGGTTCATTCTGCTGTGGCAACACCTGATAAATCGGGGATTAAGCCAAAGGAAAGTGAGTGAGTGAAGTATTTTGAAAATGTAAAAATGCAGAATGTTTCCTGTGACTGTTTGGTTTAGGGGTAGGGTGATAGAATATACAGTTTGTGCAGTATAAAAATCATTACATCTATGGGTAGTCCCCATAAAAATAGCTGTACGTGTGTGCGCGTGTGTGCATGCGTGTGCGTGGGTGGGTGTGTGTGTGTGTGTGTGTGCGTGCGTGCGTGCGCATGTGTGTGTGCGTGCATGCCTGTGTGTGCATGTGTGTATGTGTGCGTGTTCAGAAACTACATTGCTTAATGTATTAAATGTTGTCATGGAAACAATACTAATGATTATCCCATGCTTGTCACATGCATGTCATTATTTTGTATTTTAATACCAGAGAATTTTCACATGATTTAATGCATGGCAAGGATTTAATGTAGAAATGCTGTGGGCAGTGGGATTATAAATAAACAGAATGCATGCATGGAAAAAAACATAATAAACTGACTGTTAGATTGCCTAACATCTGGAAATCAATTATTTTTATTTGGGGGATAGACAATTGTTTAGTTTATTCTTCAACAAAACACTTAGTTTCAACCAAAAGTAATCTGCTTTTTTTCTCTCCATGTCTGTCCTCATGCCACTTGATTTTCATCTAACCTTTACTTTGTTTGACTTGCACACTGACTCACTGTGATGCATGTCTGAGGCCACTACTAGATTCTTAACTTACAGGGTCTGCACTTTTCTACCCTTTTGTCCTAAAACCAGCAGCACCAGCAGTCCAGGGCTATTGCTGTCTAAATCTCTTATAATGGATCTAAACAGCAATGATGTGCATGCTAGAAAAGCAGATCTTCTGACAACAATTTTTATTAGAGTTCTATGTGGTTTTTTTTTGGTTTTTTATGCAAACTATTTTATATTCATTCATTCATTCATTTTCTTTTCGGCTTAGTCCCTTTATTAATCTGGGGTCGCCACAGCAGAATGAACCGCCAACTTATCCAGCATATGTTTTATGCAGCGAATGCCCTTCCAGCTGCAACCCATCACTGGGAAACATCCATACACACTCATTCACACACTACGGACAATTTTAGCTTACCCAATTCACCTGTACAGCATGTCTTTGGACTTGTGGGGGAAACCGGAGCACCCGGAGGAAACCCACGCGAATACGGGGAGAACATGCAAACTCCACACAGAAATGCCAACTGACCCAGCCGAGGCTCGAACCAGCGACCTTCTTGCTGTGAGGCGAACGTGCTACCCACTGCGCCACCGTGCAGCCCCTATTTTATATTATATATTCATTATCTGGTTGGGGCTCCTTTTGCATTAATTACTGCTTCAAATGTGCTTTGGCATGCAGGCAATGCATTATTAAAGCCCAGGTTGCTTCGATAATGGCTTTCAGCTCATCTGTTTTGTTTGGTCAGATGTTACCTATCACAGGCTTCAGGTGAGGTGTGTGGACTTGTCAATCAAGGACAGATCAATCAAGCACACTGATTTTAGATGAGATGTGGTGTTGGCTCACAGTCACTGCTTTAATTCATCCCAATGGTGTTCAGTCGGGTTGAGGGCAAAAGCTCCTTTTACTAGAACTAAGGAGTCAAGAACAACCCCTTGAAAAACAACCCCACACCATAAACTCTCTCCACCAAACTTTACACTTGGAAAGTGAGGCAAGTACTGTTCTTCTGGAAACCATCAAACCAGACTCATCTATTGCATTGCCAAAAAGAGAAGCATGATTCATCACTCTAGAGAACACATCTCTACCGCTCTAGAGTCCAGTGGTGGTATACTAATACACAAAACGAATTAACTAATTAAGCTCAAAATTTAGAGTTACTGAATTTTTAATTTTCCTAAGCTGTAAGTCATAACCATCAATTATATAAAAATCATTTTAGTTAACTTTGAGTGCAGTGAATCTTTGCTTTTTTAAATTCAATTGCAAACAAAGACATTGTCCATGATATTCTTTAATCATATTTTTTGAGATGTGCCTGTTTACATATTGTCAAAATTTTTTATTTTTTAATTAATTTGTGTTTTTGATACCAAGTAATCATGTTATAAATATTCTCCTCACAAATCCCTTTTCTGGTCTCTCACTTTCATTTTTGATCTGCTCGAGTATGCTATCCAGAACACAGCTGAATCAGTTAGCTGAAAAGAAAAACTCTTTTTGGTTTTCTACCTTTAAGCAGCTTTATGTCTATGACTTTATGACTACTACATTCAGTCTAATGGAAGAGCTCGTACCTCACAGCAATTTAGTGCACCAGGACCTCTCATGCTTCAAGGAAAGATCCTGTTAATGTGTTTTGCTGGAGTCTGAAAAATCCTTTAAACCCCTCTATTATCCAGACGCTATACACACTAGGCCACTAAACCTTCAATAGAAAGTTTTTCTTCCCTGCTCACAGATCCACAAAGTTTTGTCACAAATCCAGTTCTTTACTTATAATTTTACTTTAGGTGCACACTATTTCATTTTTTATCACATTTTTTTTTTGTTTTTGACATCAACCAGCTATAACAGCTATAACAACTTCAACACTCATGGGAAAACTTTCCACAAGGTTTAGGAGTGTGTTTATGGGATTTTTTACCATTTCTATAGAAACTAATGTCTGAGGTCAGGCACTGATTTTAGATGAGATGTGGTGTTAGCTCACAGTCACTGCTTTAATTCATCCCAATGGTGTTCAGTCGGGATGAGGGCAAAAGCTCCTTTCACTAGAACTAAGGAGCCAAGAACAACCCCTTGAAAAACAACCCCACACCATAAACTCTCTCCACCAAACTTTACACTTGGAAAGTGAGGCAAGTACTGTTCTTCTGGAAACCATCAAACCAGACTCATCTATTGCATTGCCAGAAAGAGAAGCATGATTCATCACTCTAGATAACACATCTCTACTGCTCTAGAGTCCAGTGGTGATGTTATTTGCAATGTTCTTGAGCTAATCTGATGGCCACATGAAGTTTGGAGGTTTGTAGCTATTGACTATGTATGCGCTGAGACCGCTCTGTGATTTTATGTGACCTGTAGCACTTAATGGCCAGTTGCTGTTTTTAATGGTGCGTTCACACCAGATGCGGATGAAGCGTCAAGCACCAGTGATTTACATGTTAAGTCAATGCAAAGATGCGAATAGACATCCTGCGGCGTGATTCGAGTGAATGAGGTGGCGCGAATGACGCGGCGTGAATTGAGCATTCACGTGATTCGCTCAAGTTGTAAATCTAAACTTTAGCGGACATTTTCGCCGCATTAACTAATCAGGAGCTTGCTCTTATAGGGACGTGATTATGAGTGTCCTCCTTCCCACACCAGACAACAGCTCATCAAACTGGGCTCGGCTCAGTTGGAAGCACCACTGAAAGCTTCCATCATTCAGGTATAGTTTCTGGAGGAGTTTATAAACTCATAGAGCTGGGTGCACCTCTGAAAGGATCAAGTGCACTCAGACACGGCGCCGAACAAATCTATGCTGTTGTTCAGCTACAACTACTCTCTCAATAAAATCCATGTTAGCCATTTAGCAACGAAGCTAGGGTTCCGGTGCTCGGTCCCTAATTCTCTAAAGCATTGAATGCTGAGAAAATAAATTAAGTACATGTCTGAAAAGGAACACGAAGAACCTCATATCCTGGTGGGATGAATCATGTAATTATTTACTGACCATGTGCAAGCTCATGTAATTGCACTTTTTTATTGTATACAAAGCCATTTTCAGTGTTTCAGCAACATAATGTCAGATCTCTCAAGAAAAGTAACAACAGTAAATGTAGGTAACAGGAAAAAAGGGGCATTTGTATTTCACTAAAGTTGCGGTATAAGTACTGACAGAACTGACCTTGATATATTTCCTCCGGGAGTGTAATCAACAGTCCACCTAAAACTGAAACAGCTCTCTGACAGTCTTGATAAAACATCTCACAACTGCCAGAAGCATCTTTGGAGGACAAAAAAGACCCCTTGTATCATGAACGTCACTTATTTCAGAACCCCTTAATACACTCACTTTGATCACTGCATTACAAATGGCTTTTCATTCACCACAGCAGAATCAACTGGCAATTTAGTCAAATACCTCATTTGTCTTTATATTTATTTCACCATTTCAGTATTGTGTATAACCACACCTCTCCAATTTAATCTTGATTCTAAAACTGTCACTTCTTACTGTCACACTGTATTGTGCAGTGGATACAGTTGTAGACCAGATTTACTGTTGTCCAGCACAGTAGCAGAATTATTCATCCAACTAAATCCCTCCCCCACAATTTTTTTTAAAGACATTATAAAGAAAATTACATCAAAGATAACCTTACATTCAAAAAAGTGTGTGTGTGTCAGGCAAAGTGTGTTACAGGCAAAGATGAGCAGGAAATTTTATTAGCAGCAATGTTTTAATCAAAAGTCAGAATCCGGGAGTAACAGAGAACAAAAGAATAGAATCGAAGTCAGGACTTAAACACACAGACGAGTAATCAACAGAGTATGAGTACTAATCATACTCTGTGTGAACTAATCAGAACTTATATCAACAAATACCTGGCAGGAAAATGAGAGCACAGAAAACTAGGCCAAACTGAACACAGTAACAAGGAACATTAGAAATGAAAAACTAAATGGGGCTTTCCCATAGTGCATTGGTTCCCAACTCCAGTCCTGGGGACCCACCACACAGAATATTTTTGTATGTCTTCCTTGTTTGAGTTAAGTTGTTTTGTGATAACTACTGTCACACCACTCACAATCACCATCCACCACACACCACACCCGTGAACAATCACCAGAGTTCTAATCACCCACACCTCATTCAGTTACTCACCGGCTGGAATCAAAGTTGGATGGTCTCCGCTTCCTGGATCTTCTCCCTGTTGCTCCGATCTCTCCTGTGCTCCCTTGAGGCTTGCTTTCTGTATCTGTGGATGCAAACGACAATTAAGGGAAGTGACTTTTGTTACATTGGTGATTGCACTGAACTTGAACTTACCGCTTGGACGAGTGTGTGAGAGAGCCTTCTACCAGTTGCACCGCTCACCTGTTTACCCACTGTTTGTAGTTGCTCCACAATAAATACTCACAAAGTAATCCCTGCCGTCTCTCCTTTGTGTGTGTGACCATGACAGGATTCCAGCCCTTCAAAATAACCGCGGCCAATGGCAAAAGCTAAGCTGCCCGTAAAAACGCACCAGTCACCGGCGGCATTAAGATGCCTCACCGCTACAGGCTCGGTACCGTGGCCTGGAGAGAAATCGCTCAAGACCTCAAGATTGATCCACAATTCCAGAGCCCTGCTGTAATCGCAAACACTCCCTGTTACCCGATGGAAGCTAACGCTGTTACTTCCGGAATCTCCCCGGATCCGTTCGCCGGGATGGAGGACTACGACCGTGTATCGATTACCGGATGCTGAACGACGTCACGGTGAAGTTCGCCTATCCTCTGCCACTCATCCCCGCTGCCTTGGAAGAGGTCTGCGACTTGATCCGTATCCGAGAAGGTGATGAGTGGAAGACCGCCTTTATCACCCCCACTGGCCACTATGAGTACCAGATGATGCCCTACGGCCTAGCGAACACAGTCCCTCAATCTTCCAAAACTTCATGAACGAAATCTTCTGGGACCTCCTCCACCACTTCATCATCATCTACATCGATGATATCCTGATTTAATCCCGCAACATGCAAGACCACCATACTCATATGCGCCAAGTCCTACACCGCCTTGGAAAACACCAACTCTATCTTAAGGTGGAGAAATGTGTATTCCACCGACCCACCATCTCCTTTCTCGGATACGTGATCTCAACTGAGGGGGTCCTGATGGAGACTGGTAAAGTGGATGCTGTGGCTAAGTGGGGAGAGCCTCAGACGATCAAATAATTACAAAGATTCCTTGGTTTCGCTAACTTCTACTGCCGATTGATCAAGAACTACAGTCTCCTCTCTGCCCCTTTAACCTCCCTCCTTAAAGGCGGACGACGAACCCTCTCCTGGAACCCTGATGCTCGTCACGCCTTTTACTTGCTCAAAGAGAAGTTCACCTCAGCACCCATCCTCAAACACCCTGACCCTACACGACCCTTCGTCGTAGAAGTCGATGCGGCAGATGTGGGAGTAGGTGCCATCCTCTCTCAATGGTCTGGTGAACCCCGAGCTCTCCACCCGTGTGCGTATTATTCAAGAAAATTAAGCCCCGTGGAGCACAATTACGGGATCTGTGACCGCGAACTGCTGGCCATCAAACTTGCCCTTGAGGAGTGGCGGCACTGGCTCGAAGGAGCCCAATTTCCCTTCACCGTCATCACTGACCACAAAAACCTCCAGTACCTCCACAATGCCCCGCGTCTTAATGCCTGTCAAGCCCGCTGGTCACTGTTCTTTGCTCGTTTCGACTTTCACATAACCTACCAACCAGGTCATAAGAACTGCAAAGCCGACGCCCTCTCCCGAATGTACTCACCAGACCCCATCCAAGATACTCCCAAACCCGTCCTATCTCCCTCGATCTTTCTAGCATCTATACTATGGCAAACAGATGAAAAGATCCGTGCCGCCACACTCAAGGAGCCGCACCACCTGAACTTCCCCAGGGCCTCACCTACGTGCCCACCAGTCACCGTCTCGCTCTGTTGGATAGTGCACACATGTCCCTCGGCTCAGGACACCCCGGCAGCAGGCGAACCCTCTCGCTACTCCAAGGAAAATATTGGTGGCCGGGAATGACCAAGGAAGTTTCCCAGTATGTCCGGGGGTGTTCGGTCTGCGCTATCACCACCACTCCTCACCGACTACCCGAAGGTAAACTACAACACTTACCCATTCCCTGCCGGCCCTGGACACACCTCGGAATAGACTTTCTCCACGGACTTACCTCCCTCAAAAGGTTACACTACTGTTCTTGTTGTGGTGGATCGCTTTTCTAAAGCCTGCAAACTAATCCCTCTCAAAAGTCTTCCTACAGCTCTCGAAACAGCCGAAGCACTCTTCCACAACGTATTTCGCAATTACGAACTCCCTGAGGATATAGTGTCCGACAGAGGACCACAGTTCATTTCCAGGGTCTGGCGGGCCTTCTTTCAACTCCTGGGTACCACCATTAGCCTCTCCTTCGGATACCACCCTCAAACCAACGGCCAGACCAAACACAAGATCCAAGAAATCTCCTCCACCTTCCACGTAGCCCTACTCAAACCATACACTAACCCTGTTTCTCCTCCATCCACAGAACCGGAACCGCCTCCCCCTCCAAAACAACCTGAGATCCTCGGAGACCACGTTTATCGGGTCCAGGAGATTCTCGACTCCCGGCGGTGGAACGGCCGACTCCAATACCTTGTAGACTGGGGAGGATTCGGCCCTGAGGAGAGGTCATGGACTCCCTGCGATGGCATCTTGGATCCATCGAGTTCCATCAACAACCCCCGGATCGCCCAGCTCCCCGAGGCTGAGGTCGCCCCTGTTGCCGATCTAGGGTGCCAGGAGTCACCGGTGGGGTGGGGGGGGGTACTGTCACACCCTCTGCACATTCCATCAGTCCCAGTCACCACTCACAATCACCATCCACCACACACCACACCCATGAACAATCACCAGAGTTCTAATCACCCACACCTGCACCTGCAATCACCCACTCCCTATATATACTCACCTCATTCAGTTACTCACCGGCTGGAATCGAAGTTGGATGGTCTCCGCTTCCTGGATCTTCTCCCTGTTGCTCCGATCTCTCCTGTGCTCCCTTGAGGCTTGCTTTCTGTATCTGTGGATGCAAACGACCGATTAAGGGAAGTGACTTTTGTTACATTGGTGATTGCACTGAACTTGAACTTACCACTTGGACGAGTGTGTGAGAGAGCCTTCTACCAGTTGCAGCGCTCACCTGTTTACCCACTGTTTGTAGTTGCTCCACAATAAATACTTACGAAGTAATCCCTGCCTTCTCTCCTTTGTGTGTGTGAGCGTGACAACTACATAGTAGGTATGTGGCTTAGGTAAATTCAAGAAATATCCAGAAATTATTTTCTATGCTAATTTATAAACAGGGGAATTAACCCTAGAATCAGAAGCTCAATTTACAGTAATAAATCCACAGCTCAGTGCTCTTTTTTTACTGACAAGACAAGTGTAGTTTGCTCCATGTTTTGTGGATGCTTATGTCTTTCAACTTTTTAAAATAGAGTGCCATATATTAATAATCACTTTGGTCATTTGTTGGACCTATTGAGACACCAATAATCCAATTTTAATATGATTAAGAGAATACTCTGATTAAGAGTCTACCATGTAAACAGCGATTTACATGTAGGACATGTAGGACTTTTCACCGCGTTTTGCAACAGGATATTCCATACACACACGGCTGTTTGACACTATTCTGTGTACCTACCAAGTCAGTAAAGGGCCACTGACACCCGCATTGTGAAATGCGGAGGGTTTTTATTTTACCATTCGGCGTGCGGTAGCCTATCAAATTCCATTAAAACAAGACTCTTTTACCAGTCCTTACTTCATACTTGGATCCATTACCTCAGTTTGTAATGGGGCATGAATGAAATGTTCCTGAATGAAAGTGAAACTGTCGAAGTGCAGTTAAAGTAAAAAAATTAAATTAAATGAAACACCCGAAATTACATGAAACTAGCGTGGTGACGCAACGACATTAATCAATCTATGTGCTATAACATGTAAAACGGGATCATGAAAGGAACATTCAAAAAGCAACTTATTTAAACACCTTAATCAAATTATTGTCTTATTCAGATTACGGCAAATAATTCGATTACTGATGTCCATGTAAACGTAGTCATTGTTGCAATAATCTTCAGTTTCTGTGCTGGGTGCAAATATTTCAAAAGATAGGCACTTCTGACAGTTCTGGGAACTGAAAACATTCCTCGGGTGTGAAAGTCAGTTTCTGAAAAGAGCTCACCATTTTGATGAAGTAATGGACCCCTACTGAAAGAGATGAAGACAATCATGAGTGGTGATCTTCTGTCATTACAGAACAGTAATTACAAGTAAAGCTCCTTCATGTGGTTCTGATAACTACTTATAATAGAACACAACAAGAGGCTTACAGTAGAAGAAATGAACCCGCCTTAATTATAATTTTATTTTTTTTTTTTTTATTTTTTTTTATATATAAACTATAAATGTGAAAACACCATATTTCTCATTCATTTCAATGTGGCTTTGTATACAAAAGTTAAAAGACTTAAAAACACATTTCATTTGGTAGTATAACAAGATATTTTTAAGCTTAACATAATAGTTTGTAGGTTTATGTATCAAAAAAAAAAATCATTTACAATACAATAACAGCAGCAACAACAAAAATCCAGGGGTCTGTTTATAACAATGAACACTTTATAAAACCCCAGAGATCAAGGTTTTCCCATCTGTTCGTTTACAGAAGCAGAGCGAGTTTGTAGATGCAGATGAGATTATGCATGCTACAATTTGTGAACCGTGAGCCTAGTGCGGTTTTCCAAATAAAAATGTTTCACAGGGTTTTGAAGTAGTTATTTTGGAGCACTTCTGTCTGGAACCACACAACATGACACAACATGATGTTTCTCCCTCTGGAATGTGCTGTTAATGAATGAAATGACAAAAGAGCTGAAAGATTTTCAACATGACACCATCATGGGATACACCACTCCTCACACATTTCTGGCCTCCTCGGTCTGTGCTGGCCGATTGTAATTGAAAAGTGGATATGACCAGGGGACACATTTCAGACATAGAGTAATAGATCACACAAAACCATACTGAGTGGCAGTCCCTGTTGAAACGCCTGCTCCGGTTAGCAATTTTGGCCCAGAAAGTTTTCATTTGGTTTGAAGCAATGGGATTCCAACTGCGCAAATGCCTAAAATCAAAAGTTTTATGGCAAGCTTACAATGTGCTAGTGTGAAGCATACTGCCACTGAACCCTGGATCAGAGGAAATACATTTTCGATCTGATGAATTTAAGTTTACTGAATATCAGAAAGGCATCAGAAGAAGTTTGAAGGACAAAAAATAAATAAGAAAAATTCTATAGGGCGTTTTTTGTAGTGTTTGATTTTGTGGGACTGATTTTGACTTTGAGTTAGCCGTCCTCTGAGATATATATTTTTTTCTTTAAAGCAGCACAATGTTTTTGACCTTAACACAATGTCTCTAAACTTATATCAGTAGAATCGTAGAATAACTTTTACTTGAACATATATAGAAATTCCAATGAGTGGAACAGTGTGATCTGCTTTTGTAATGAAGATGACCTTACATTATATCAGTTATTGTGTTTAGATAATGCATGTTTAAACCTGTAGCCTAGTGAATATATTTTTTTAACACTGACTGTAAGTAATCATGTGTATCATGTCTGTTTCGACACAAATTCAAAAGGTAAATATGCAGTCTACTTCACATTTGACCTGTCATTCAAATAAAGAGTCTTTGTTAATTTACAGCATGGTAAATGTATATTAAGGTAATGCACTGCAATTTGTAACTTTTTGATTTAGTGGTTAATTTGTGTTAATTTGATCTCATTCTAGTATGATTTGCTCCTCCCTCAATGATGGACACGTATATTGAATATGAATGAAATTGTAATTTGTAAAGAGTAGATAGATTGTGATTAAATAGATAAAATAAAATCAACAGAATATGATGTGCAGTGTTGGGTAAGTGACTTTCTTAATTTTACTTTTGTGCGATATCCCTTATGTCTGTGGACATGGTTTCCATACAGCGCTGCATCTAAAATCGCATGCTCCCATATTATATAGTCCATTAAAAACAGTATGTGACCCGAGTAGTATGTCAGAATTCATAGTAATTGAAAAACAGTATGTGAGAAGTACCCGAATAACCTACTACTTCCGGAAAGATTCTGAAGTGCGCTATGATATCCCATGATGGGAGTGAAACACCGCATCTGACGTGGGTAACTAATGTGATAATGACAAATGGCAGTTGTAGTATGTTCAAATTCCATTCATACTACTCACATTCATACTATATAGAACATACTTTTTTAATGGTTGTGTAGTAAATTCAAATTCAAATGTAGTACATACCCGACTAGTAGACAATTTTGCTTGCAGTAGTGGTGTCAGTTTAGGTGCTGTTCACATATCATAGATATATACACTAGATATCGCATACGGACCCTCAGCATGCGTCAATAGCGCCGCCATATTTGTACAGGGCTCCCAGGACAAACATCATTCAACAGCACTAGTCAAGACAGTGTGCCAATGTGAAGATGCTGGACTTTAGCGCTGCTTATGGGTGTAGTAACGAGCAAACAAAGAAAACAAAGCACAAAGGCAGAACATTTCATAGGTAAGATTTCGTTTTTTACATGTTACAAACTTTTGTGCTCAACAAGTAACGTTATTGATGATAATACAGTCTCTTACTGCACTGATCATGAGGCAAAGTAGCATCAACTTGCACTGAATTCTAGGCTTATGCTAGTTTTATTGAGTAAAATAAGCAAACAATGTAAATTGTTTGGCTTGCATGGCTTGCATGGTTCGGGACCTGTAGAGCTGCGCATCGATGAATTTGCTCTTCAGTGTTTGGACTCTCAGCAGTGAAAATTTAAACCACACTGAACTGAACTGAACTTAAACTCTAAAAACTGAACGGACACCATTCCAATTCACTATAATCTTCTATGTGAAGCTGCTTTGACACAATCTACATTGTAAAAGCGCTATAGAAATAAAGATGAATTGAATTGAATTGAAATTGAAAAATGAAATATGACAACAAGACGCTGCGCTGCTAGAAACTTGTATTATTGTCGGCTAAGTGAACGAGTCGTTCATAACGGAGATTCATTCACAAACGAATCGCTCCCTCCGTTAGAATGAGAAGTGAAAGCAGGAGAGGGGACGTGTTTCAGGACACGGATTAGATCAAATTTAACAGGGAGGGAGTTCCATGCACACAAACACACTCTTTATCGGCAATGCCCGTGCGGTCACTTATCCATCGATGTAGAAAAGTGATGTAAAATTATAATTTTCGTAATGAATTTTTTATTTTTTTTATTTTGCGTACTGACCACGGGGGAAACTCCCGATCATAAATATATGTATATATGTGTATATCTCTGGCTCTGGATGGCCACAGTCCTCCACTGCACCTTGGTCCTGCATTCATTTCAAAGGAGCGCTACCCTGTACTAAAATGGCGGCTCTATTGACGCATTCCTTCCAATAGACAACAATAGGCCAGGCGACATCTAGTATATCTATGTTCACATATCACGTCTAAAAGTGTGTGGATATGGAAACGTGAGGTGCGTCACTTCATTTTCAATGCGCTTTGCAATCGCACTCCCGTGTCATTTGTCGTCGCTAGGCAACCATCAACTGTTTTGTCAGAGGATGATAAACTGATTTCAAATATTTGTGCATAGGGCCCGAAATTGCTTGTGACGCTGCTGGCTACAGCTCTATATTAATTATGAAGAAAATTAAAAAGCAAAGTGTTTGGGTACTCTGTGTTTGTCTGAGGTAATTAGTCTACCGTTATTACTGAAATGTGTATATTCCTTACAAAGTATGAAGCTGATCGGTTATTTGTAGTCACATGACTCACATTGCGAGTTGAGATGCGTTTAATAATTGCACTGCACTGAGAGTGGGGTTTGGAGGAACTTCACAGGCCTGCAGTGAACCCAAATAAATGAACACACAGTACTCTCAACTAAATTGAACATGTACTTGACTGGATTGCTTTCATAGTGTAAATTCTCTTGTGGCTGAATGCATTTCAACAGCCACAAAAGACCAGCTACTCTCTACCCACAGTCCTAATCTGATCATTATGTGGCAAATCCATCCACAACCTTTTGATTCCCTTGCTTTCCAACTTGTTTGTAAGCAGTGTAATATGGGTTCATTCATTTAATATTACTTGTGCGCCACACTGAATACTTTTGCAAAGTTGATGAGCTTGACAAAATAAAGAATGAAATTTGAAAACAGGCTGTGACAATATGCAAATGCACGATAATACCAGATTGAAACAGTAAGACATCTAATACATGTTAATACCTTCATCTGAGATTGACTTCAGCAACATTTCTGTATTGTGTTGTATTCTGTATGTGGCCTAAAGAGTCAGACTTGGTATTCAAAGGTCACAGATTTGAAACCAGCAGGGATTGTTGGTGGGGAGAGTGAATAAATATCCAGCTCAATACCATGACAGAGGTGATTCCCTTGAGCAAGGCACCGAACCCCTAACTGCTCCCCTGCTCTCCTCTGGGTGTGTTTCACGGGTGTAAGTTAATTTGGATAAAAGCATCCGCTAAATGCATAAATGTAAATGTTAAGCCAGATAACATCAGTTGATGAAAATGCTGTCATGTTTACAATAGTTCTTTATTGACATCTAGAAAAGATGTTTGTGCAATTGTGTTATGGAATCCTGGCTAGCAACAAATGTGGTGTAATGTCCATGGAAATTGTGCTATGTTTTTGTTGATGTTTTCATTTTTTTTTTTTTTTTGATTTATAAAACCTTGCTGAGAGGCCATTTAAATCTTACTTTAAATATTCTTAAATTCCATTTAAATCTTCTTTCATTTCTTAATATTATTATTATTTTGTTTAGCATCTATTCACTCACAATTTCAAGGGGTTAACTAGTAAGTCTTTGTGATATATTTGCATGCAAAATAAGTCAACAAGGAAAAGAATTAGACTGCAAATTGCTATACGGTTTCCACCATTACCATATTTGCTTAGAAACATAAACAGCATGCACTTACACTTACCACAATCATTCACAAAAAAAAAAAAAAAAAAAAAATGCTCTAGAAATGTTTGTCCACTGGTATTGTTGTGGGAATTTAAAACTTTCATCACTGAAAAAGAGACAAACAAGTCCAATTATGTTTAATGATGATTTTATTCTCTTGCAAGAGAAGGTCAGACAGTCATATAGAAACACAGGTCGCTGCAGAGTGTGACAAGGAAGGGAGGGCTTTCTCCCGCTTATATCTGTTCTTCAAGGTTACATTACAGACCTGCTATACTTTTCCACAAAAGGAAATTAATAACATTTTATAAGACATAACATCTCTCATGCTAGGACCCCAAATCATATCTTAAATATAAAAAAAGACACTTACGCAATATTTCATGAGCATTAAAAATCTGTGTGTTTTTTTATCACGCCGATTTGTGAGCACTATGCTGTAATGGCAGTAGTAAATAATTCATTGTAGAGCTGCCATTCATGTACTTCACAGCCCTTGCTTCTGATGCTGCTCATAATGTTGCTTATGTTGCTTGTTAGAGGATCCATCTGTACATTTCACTTTTTAGTCTTTTTATAGATTTTTTTTTTTTTTTTCTGCTTGTTAGCTGGGTGAGCGGTGCACTTCAACAGTTCAGACCGGGCTCCTCTTTGACCTCACCATTACAAGACAACAGGAAAACTATGGCTCAATGCCTGAACTCCATTACATCTCTTTGGTTTCACTGTGTAGGTGGACTGAACCTTCTGCATCATCAGCACCTTCTGACAAGGCTTGGCACTCATTAATATCCTGTGTCTGTGTACCTGTCACTTCTGATATTCAGCAAGCAAAACGTCTGTGTGTTAATTTCTGTAACACATTCATCCCTCATTTATTGTTTCCCATTTTGCCGCACTGCAAGATTAAATTAGAATTTTTAAATGGGATTTTTTCTTCTTCCCTTCATCTATCTTGATGTGCCACATAGGAATCTAAAAATGTGCACAACAGAAATATGAAAGCTTGTTTCTCAGTTAAAGTGTGATAAATATGGAATAATTTAATTATGAAAAAAAAAAAATTTGCAATTAAAAGAAATAGCACTGCTAGATTAAAAAAAAAAATTGTAAAGTCACATTGTGAGATGAAAGGTTGCATTTGCAGAACTTAATGCCATTATTACCAGTAAAAAAGTATCATTTGAAAGATATGAAGTCACAGTAGAACCCTAACAGGAGAGAAAGGGGAAATATGAATGGATTGAGCTTTTTTCTAAATCACAGTTAAAAATGGCAACTGTGAGCTATAAATATCTAAATTTATATAAATGAAAACAACACACCTCTGAGAAGATGCTGGAGGTTGTTTATTCAATTTATTTAGAGAGTCTCATGTAAAACGTGGATCTTTCACTTTTCTTTCAGCAGATCTCAACTTATTTTTTAGATGTGTTTGCAACGTCCAGGTATAACTATATAAACAGTATTGTCCCTTACTATTCATTATGTTCTTCAAATGTGAACCAAACCATTCATGACAAAGATTCAAAGAGCTCCTCCCCTTTTAAAAATATCAATAGCATTTCGTGTCACATCTTGGACCAGAGGTGTCCAAACTCGGTCCTGGAGGCCCGGTGTCCTGCAAAGTTTAGTTCCAACCCCAATTAGACACACCTGGGCTAGCTAATCAAGGTCTTACTAGGTTTTCTAGAAACATCCTTGCAGGTGTGTAGAAGCAAGTTGGAGCTAAAATCTGCAGGACACTGGCCCTCCAGGACCGAGTTTGGACACCACTGTCTTGGACAGATTCCTTGAGCTTGACCTCATATACTAAAAAACATCTAATATACTGGATGCTTTAAAATATAGCATATCTGACAAGAAGCTGTAATGTGGAATGGCGTTATCAATAATTATTGACTCATATTGGTAAAATAATACTAGCTAATCTAAAAGGTTAACAACTTTAAAGGCAAATTTTGACTTTTTTGGGACTTTTGCCTGATAAAAATGTTTTCCGTTTTATTTGTATGTAGCAAGTTGATTGCAATTCTTCACTCTGACAAAGGTTGTTGGTTGTTTTTCTGGCTGAGGTGCTGGTTTTGAGTCCCACTTTAGCCTGTTGTCTTCTGGGGCTTTCAGAATAGATGTAGTGCTTCATTCATGGGCTGGATCATCATTTGCTTAATGCATCTGAATGCCACATCCACACTCTCTGGCTGGTGTTGATCTACTCCACACTTGACACAACACTTCGCTGCACCAGTTCTTATATGTACCTCAAAACACATCATATATGAAGGTGCATCCAACTAGGGCATACTGACAAACATTTCAACCTACTCAATGGCTCTTGCTTTTCTTTTTCAGAACAACAACAAGACAGAGTCCGGCTCAGTTTATATTAAACGATTCTTTATTTATTGGTCATAACTGTTTGTTCATGTAATGTGTAAATTTAAATTTTCAAATGTTCAACAGCTCTATCTAATTAAAATTATATCAAATTGGCCACTCTGCAACAAAAATCTGATTATGAGACAAACATGTACAGTACGTTTCAAGAGTTCGCCCTTAGCTGATGATTGATTATAAAGCGTGTTTGGCATGCTGTCCCGGGAGAGAACCCTGAGCTCATGAGATCCTCGAGCCCAGCGCTCCCTCCTGTTGCAGGGCCAGAGGGGAGTTTGAGCTCAGGTAGGTCTCGAGAACTCCCCTGCTTGATAAAGGTGAATTCGAATTATGAATAATTATGGAGAGAAATTGCTGAATTAATCGAATGTCTATGGTGTCGATTTGGTTGGTCAATTTACTTATGTTACATGTTTTTGGTCTGTGGGAGAAAACCGGAGAGCCTGGGGAAAACCCACGCAAACACGGGGAGAACATGCAAACTCCACACAGAAATGTCAACTTGGCAAGGTAAAGGCTTGAGCAAGTGACATTCTTGCTGTGAGGCAACAGTGCTAACCACTGGGCCTCCGTGCTGCCCTGTCGAGGAAAGGGGAGGAGTAGGGGTGGAAGGGGGGATTCTTCAAGACGAAGATGGCTAAGGTAAGATACTCTGGTTATTTATAGTGATTTAGGAATCATCTGATTGGTGGATCATGCATTAGCTAATGCGGGACCAGCTGCTATCAATCATAAGCACGTGCTCCTCTCGAAATTAGTTTATGAATAAACTTCACTTAAGGTAAGGTATAGGTTACAACATTTCATTCAATGTAAATATTCATAACAACAGCTTGAGAAATACAATATATCAAATAAGAAAGCATCAAACAACTAGTTCAGTGGTTAGTCGTCTCACAGCAAGAAAGGCACTGGTTCGAGTCCCGGCTGGACCAGTAGGGATTTCTGTGTGGAGTTTGCATGTTCTCCCTGTGTTCGCATGGGTTTCCTCTGGAAAACTTTACTACTCATTACTACTACGATTTACTACTCATCACATTGTGCTTCCAGGACAAGATGTGCATGACAATCACTGCTTTGCTCAATTGCATTTACAAATTCAATTTGATTAATCTCCCAGGCCTAGAAAATTCTCATTTAGCACCCGAGCAATCAGCACTAACCCCCTCAACATTAACCACAGGTCTATAGTCACTGAGTCCTGTCCGTTTGGGTTTCGTACGGATAAGAATGATGATCTGTGTGAAGATGGGGGCTAGCTAGTCAGCACAGGATTTCTGACAGGCTGGTGTAACACAATTTGGGCCTGGTGCTTTTTTTCTTCAGCTTCCATTTTTCTGATCTGAAATGCAAGTGTAGGGGAGAGTGCGGTTGAAGGAGGTGTTACTGGTAAAGACAACAGACACAACTGTAATGTCCTGTCTGCTCTTTTTGTTGAGTAACTGGCATTGATAATAGCAGTGTGTATTTTAATGGGAGAATTCAATAAAACAGATCATTAATGTCCTTTTATTAAGGAGGAAGCTTAGCAATTTGTCACACATAAAATATCTTTCTTTTTGAATTATGACTTAAAATGGGTCCTTCCAAACATTGTTAAGAAGAACAATGTAATTTAATTGGAAAGTTGATTTAAGAAGGAAAAACGTACAAATAAGACCTCCAATTATTTAAAATGACATCAGAAACCTGAAACAGGCAGAAGAAAATGAGCAACTACAGTTAAAATGGATTAAATAATAGTCAAAATATGGGAATAAGGGAAAGATTCAGCCAATCATCATCTCCAATAGACCAAAGTAAAACCAGTAAACATAGTAAACTGATGAATGAAACGGTATATACTATATTCTGGAACATATATTACATCTGATGTAATGACAGACGTGTGCCTTCTTTGTTCGTGCATGCTGATTATGCACAGGTAATAAGTATTATTTCAGTGCAAGGGACAGTCTGCGATATTGGACACCAAATTGACCTTTACTACAATAATGGTGTTAGATAATCCTTCAACCTGCTTTCACATAATTCCGTTGTTGAAGCATACCATGACAGATTCAGATAGATAAACTGTAATGAGTAAATGAGAAAGTAATTTGCATATGCCCAGCAGTGTGTGTGTGTGTGTGTGTGTGTGTGTGTGTGTGTGTGTGTGTGTGTGTGTGTGTGTGTGT
>CAIGQV010018227.1:20747088-20757178 GCA_903798115.1 Danio jaintianensis | reverse complement strand
AGGCATGCATCTACATTTAAATAAGTGCATATAATCATATATTGTGAGGTTCTGAGTGCTGTTTTGCAGAGAAATGAAGGAGACTGAGATTACATTTACTTAGATTTATTATTAGATTATTATTATAATTAATTATTATTATTAGATTTAATAGAAACAAACAAAATCTTCACAACGGTACAAATCAGAACCCAGGAGCACATACAACACAGACACAACTAAGTCCATAGGTGACTCCACCACCAGAAAATAGTACCAAACAAAGACACAGGTACATCACAACAGGTGTTGTTGTTGTAGTTGTTGTTGTTGTTTTCTGAACTGAACAAATTGGCAATTTTAGTAATTTCTTTATTAAAGCTTGTTTATTGTGCCACCAACGTGCTGTCAAAAAAAACAAAAACAAAAAAAACAATCCCATTGCTGTTGGACTGTTATCGCACTCTTTGAACACTGACTCACAAACCAGAGTCAAGGACTGATCTAACTACACATTGAATAGAATGGTCACAAAACATTGCAGTTAATATTAAACAGGCCATTTGTAAATTCTGTATGAAAAGAAATGAATCGATGAAACACTGCCTTGACTCTTTATTCTGTAGCTACTGTAATAACAAAGTAAGGATTGATTCGGTTTTCTCTTTGAACAGGCAAAAATAGTGTGCATATCTCTCGAGGCGTTCTTTACCCCAAAAGAAATGTTAAGCGGAAGTAATGTTAATTTTCTTTAATTCATGCTCCTCTTTTATTGCCGTAAGGGTGACTTTTCCTTTCATGAGATTTGTGGAAATTAACTTTTTCTGCCCTCTCTGTATGAGGGCAAGAGGGACCAAAAATAAGACATTAAGAGTATAGCTCTATATACAGTTTACAAAAGCACCCATTTCCTATCACACACAGTTGAAGGAAAAAGTATTAGCCCTCTTGTGAAATTTGTGAATACTTTTTCAGGCGCTGTTTAACAGAGCAAGGGAATTCTCACAGTATTTCCTATAATATGTTTTTTTTCTGGAAAACAAGACTTTCTTTTACTTTGGTTGAAAAAAAAAAGAGACTATTTTAAAACAATTTTTAATTTCCTTAATTAACCTAGTATTTCACATGCTATATAATAATTTCATATGTGTTTCAGTTTTAGAATTACACAAAATGTTTATTAAGTATACCTGAGGTGTTTGTCATTGTGTGCGTCTTCTCCTTTAAATTTCTAAGGACGCTTAAGTTTTTTTTAATTTCCTGTTTTGCTCCCCCATTTTCCCTTTTTGCACTGATTGCATATGGGAGAGGTGGGTGTCTGCTAAGCTATTAATCTTATACCATCTAAACTCTTAAAAGTATTTTAAAAGTTATTTCTCATGTTTAAATAATATTTATAACTTTATTTTTCACATATATTTCATTATTTTTGTGTTTTCACTTTAAGTGAGGTTTTGATTTATTTTTGTCTCATGGATGCATGTTGAGTGTTAAATGCATTGCACTTTTCTTTTAACAGAGGAGTTATAAGAGTGAAGACACACTGTAAAATCTATGCTTTGTGTTATCAGGTATGTTTTGTCACTTTATTTTGTTTGAGATTTACCCCTTTCTCTGCCTTTTTTGCACTGATTGCACATGAGAGAGAGAGGAGTTATAAGGGTGAAGACACACTGTAAAATGCTTTGTGTTATCAGGAGAGAGATTAAGGAGCCGTCACAACTGCTGATATCCATCTGGTTATTCACACATTAAAAAGAAAACAACAGCACAATGCAGAACTGGTTACACCTAGTAACCTAATTTGCCTAGTTACCTAGTAACCTAATAACCTAGTTAAGTCTCTAAATTGCTCTTTAAGCTGAAAACTACTATTTTGCTAAATATACTGCCATCATGGCAAATAAAAAGTCCAAATAAATTAGTTATTAAAACTATTATGTTTAAAAAATGTGATGAAAACATCTCTCTGTTAAACAGCACTTGGAAAATATACTATATGTGTATATTTGGAAAATAAACTATATATTCAATATAATATTCTACCAGAATACAGTAGGTCAAAGATCAGCCATTCAAATTCTCAACTGGGTTTTAAGTAAGTTTGCAGTGAATATTATACCCGTGGAGAGGTATAATAAGTCTCACATTCTCCCCGGTGACAGGATACCTATACCTGAGTGTGTTGGGGAAGGAGAGGTTGTGTGTTTGTTTATACATGGCAAGATTTAATGAGAGGAGACAGGGGAGAGTCGTATTTGTTGCGGTGTTGATGTGCCAGACAGCTCCATTCCCTGTAGCAGGGAAATGGGGCCAACTCGGGCCAGAGCTCAGATGTGTCTGCAACACTCTCTGAAGCTGAATTGAGCTTGACTTCTGCCACAGCACCCTCTCCTGTCTTCAGGTCTGGGTGGGCGGGAGAGACCTCGAGGTCACTGCGAAATTAATTTCCCTTGCAGCAGCAGTTCTGACACCTTCTCTTTAATACAAAGCCTCAGTAAAGTCAATTACTGCCACGCTAATGCTTAGGAGATATATTTTAATCAGGAGAGCATGCCGTACTCATTACATAATCAAATGGTGATTATTATTGTGTGTCGGTGTTGAGACCTGCTTTGTGCTTCATCATAATAGTGAAGTGCAATGCGAAGCCCACATCACACCTCGGTGAGTAAATTAGAATTAAAATATGGTTATACAATTAATTAAGGAGATATAATTGAGGGGGTGCGAGTCTTTCCAGTGGTCAAAGAAAAACAATTATGAAATAATTTGCTTTCATTAGCCTAGAGCCATTGTGATTAGATACATTTTGGCTGAGGATATTGCATTAAATAGATTTAGGAATAATTAGGTAATCAGTTGAATTAAAAATAAAACTGATTATTGAAATGTATCTAAAACTGTTTATAATATGCTTAATTAGACATTTCTGAATCAGCTCAACTGACTTTGATATTAAATTTAACAATGTATATTCTCAGAGTGTTTTGCTGCCCTTTTTCTGCATTGTCGGTGAAACTGGCCTTTCTATTATAGATATGGTTTTGAAGTGTGAGGCAGTGGAATGCTTAATGAAACGGTCATAAATAACTTATGTTTTCTAACCTGAGCCACAAATCACCTTCCAAGCAAATTCTTGTTGATGTCAACAGATCTGAACATTCGACTGCTCACAGGTCAGAGACAAAAAGAGGTTCTGCATCAAAAGAACAGTTTTTCTTCGTTCATGCATGTCCGGTTTCATTTTTCAAAACAAAAAATAATGACCGCTGTCCAAATGTCATTCAGGGCAGCAGTGGTTTATACAAACAAAACAAAACAAAAAAAAAAACTAATAAATAAATTACTAAAATAAATAAATATGGTCAGATATAGGCTTTTTAGAACAAGATCACAGATCAACCTTATAATACAAATTATTTGTTATTTTAAATCTTCATACTTTGCCACTATCCTCCAAAATCACTGTAAAAAGAACTCATATTTTTTTATTATATAATAATGGCATAAAAAAATAACAGGGATATTAAATTAATGTTTTTTCGTAATTAAAAAATATATATATTTTCTTTTAATAATATATTTTTTGCTGTACAACATTTTCTGTATTTTCTTGAACTTTTAGTATTCAGTAAGAAACTTTACATACATGTTGTGCAAAGTTATGTAAAAACCATCAAATTAATTTTTTTGTGGGTAATATGCACATTTCCTTTTTTCATGTGATTTTACACTGGATATGTTTGAACTGTATTTCCAAATAATATGAAAAAAGAAAAAATTCCATAAAGGTTCTTATTTTTTTACAGCACACTAGATATTACCTCTTTGTCAGCAAGAACTTTTTAAAGGATAATAAATATTTAGTGTGATCACTTATTTTTTTTATATGAATCGTTTTAATAAGTGAGAGTAATATGATTTATTTTTACATATTGGTTTTGGAGTCATTCTACAGAAATGCCAATTTCTAAATAGAAATATATTTATTCATTCATTCATTCATTTTCCTTCGGCTTAGTCCCTTTATTTATCAGGTGTCACCACAGCGAAATGAACAGCCAACTTATCAAGCATATGTTTTACGCAGTGGATGCCCTTCCAGCCGCAACCCAGTACTGGGAAACATCCATACACTCGCAATCACACTCCTACACTATGGCCAATTTAGCTTATTCAATTCACCTATAGCTATAATTCACCTATATGTCTCTTGACTGTGGGGGAAACCGGAGCACCCGGAGGAAACCCACGTGAACACGGGGAGAACATGCAAACACAGAAACGCCAACTGACCCAGCCGGGGCTCGAACCAGCAACCTTCTTGCTGTGAGGCAACAGGGCTAACCCCTTAGCCCCAGTGCCACTAAATAGAAATATTAGACTTCAAAAACTCTTCTTTATATTTTAAAATGCAACAATATTTTACTCATTTTAGTCTTCAATTCGGCAGCAGTTATTGTTTAATTACTTGTGTAAAATTCCAAGCTCCACAAAACTGCTTGTCCCCAGCCATGTACAGAGAGAAAGTGTTTTATTTTGAGGTCAAACAGCAATTCAATACAATGATATATACATAACATATATGATGTAAAGGACATAAAAAACTAAATGGCAATTAAATATATTAAAATATATAATGAAAGTTGTGGTCCCCTGGAGTTGTCTCACTAGTGTTACCGTTTAACAAAAATCTATTATTTTGAAATCATTCTGGTAACATAACTTGACATTCTTCTTCATATTTTTTAAAGATTTATAAAGAAAGGCCCATCGTAACTCCACTGTCATTTTTCAGTTATCAGAAATATGTCATATTTACTTCACTGGTATGATCTCTTAGGGAATTGTTAAAAGACAAGAATTTAGATGAATTAAACAATACTTATTTCATTGAGTATACCACCACGATTATCAACCTGTGGTTAGATACCTTGCAGCAGACATTTTGTGAACTGTATTTATAATGAAATTTGTCACTTATGTTGCTTTTCTTAAGGGCAACACCAGAAGATCATTATGTTTCGCACTGGTGTTACTGTGTTCTACCCCCATCATATTAATGAAAATGTGTCGCATCTGGCAAGATAATAAATTTTAAATCTACTAGATTCTGCTACAGTCAAGATATAAGATTTAAAGCATTGAATCATTACTTGTTAATAAATGTTTTTCAAATACTTTCATTGTTATAGCAATTGTTATAGCAATTATTGGATATTAACTAATATAAATAATCACACTTCTAAAAAACCTGATTAAAACAAATGAAACAATCTCCTTATCTGTTGCATCATCATTATTTTTCTGTAACTCTGACTACATGTGCTCAAGAAAATCAAGAAATAATATTTCATAAAAACATTTAATATTGTCAAAAAATAGGTAACACCACAAAAAAAGTACATGTGTAATTTGTGTTTTCATAAAGTAAAAAATGTAATCAATAATTAGATCCAAAGTTTAATGTTGGGGGAAAAAATATATTTAGATGTTTATGTTGCCATACCAAAAGTGGACATTTCTGTAATAATAAAGATCGGACATTATTTCACCTCTATGTTGACATTTTATTTGCACTAGTGTTATTTGAGACATTAAAGTAGACACTTTACCGGCTTTTAAATATTTTTTTTTTCTGTTTATACGTTTTCTTCAGTAAGTTTAATTTGATGCATACATAAAAATGGGACCTTGGTCAAAAGTGACAGTGGTGTGAACCCATAACATTTAGTGTGTCTTATTACATTTCACTATATAGCTTTGATTTACTTCTTTTTTTTTTTCTTTTTTTTCGTGACATACAGTAATGAAAAACATTTATTCATTACTATGCATTCAAGGTTAGTAACGTAATTGTTAGACTACTGGAGTGTAATGTATAAATAATGTGCACATAGTTGATCATTTTAAGTGCACTAAGTAATATTGGACATTTCTACTATTGTTACTAACTTTAGAATGATGACTAATTGCCATAAAAGTATACTGTTTACTGTCTTGTCATTATTTCAACTTTGATCAATAAATGTATTAAATATGCAGTGTATTGCATATTTCTGTTTGTTATATTCATTCATATAAAATATATGAATTTTGGTTTGGTTTGTCCATGTTGAGCAAGCTTAAATATTTAAAGGGATAGTTCACCTAAAAAAAAACTAATTTTGTCATCATTTACTCACCCTTTACTTGTTTTAAAACTGACTTTCTCCTGTTGAACACAAGAAGATATTTTGTAAAAAGCTAGGAACCTGTAACCATTGACTTCCATAGTATTTGCTTTTCCTAATATGGAAGTCAATTGGTACAGATTTTCAGCTTTCTGCAAATTTAATATATTTTTTTAGTTCAACAAAATAAAGAAACATAAATGTTTGGAGCCACTGGGAGAGTGAACAGTGAGTACATTTAAATTTTGGGGTGAACTATTCCTTTAAGTGCAGTCGAATTAACACCAAATTATTTTTAACGTAATAAGTTGAGTAGGCCTACATCAAGTGTTAAGGTAAACCTATTTTTTTCAAGTACATTTTACAAAAACACCAATTCATTAAACTTAAATTTGTAAGTTTTTTTTTCTCAGTTTAGAGTGGAACCAGTAGTGCCATGAAACAAGGTGATAAACCATGAAAACTGTTTTTTTTTTTTTTGTTTTTTTTTGGTTTTTTAAAGAGAATGTTTTTGTAATATTTATATTGCAAAACTACAGGGTTTAGGTTTTAAGCTACAGCAACCTGCCCAGCAAATTCGATTTGTGAGCATCTGTTTGGCACAGTGTGAACATTTGCGCTAACCAATATATATTTATATAATTTATAATCTAATCTTTGGGTTTACTAAAATCACATGTTAGAAGCCGCATGAATGATTAAAATTCTTCAGTATACGAACATGACTTCGATGGTGAGGGGACCCAACCTATCTCAGCCCCTTAACTCGCCCTCTGGTTAAAGTGAAATTAGTGAGTGTACATTGCTAAAAATATGTATGGGTAACGACAATGTGACCTATATGATGACAGTCCAGATTGACACGCGCAGCGAGAGCGAGCGCGAATGTTGTCAAGTGACGCGCGAGGGAATTAAAAGAAGTGGAAAGTCCGTGAATGCGCGCGCTGCAGCAGAGCGAAGGAGACGCGCACGGACAGTCACACTTCACTCTGCAACTGGAACAGAAAACACCAGCTGAGGATGCGGTCGAAGGCACATAATGGTGAATATCACCCGAAACTTACTTTCTGCAGACAATTTTGTTCATTTAAAAGGTACTTTGTCTGAAAAAAGTATAGATTGGTGCCTTGCAATTCTGACTAACTCTTTGATTGAGACGAATGTCACCTTGCGAACAGGTGTTTGCTAGATGAGGAACTACCTTTTTTTCCAACACATCTCTACACAGTGAACGTGAAGATCGGATTTTAGAAGCACAAGAAGGATATATGAATTAATCAAGGTTTTTGTATGCATTGAGATGTTCAAACAACTAATTTCAAGGTCATTGGATTTCTTCTAACGGATCATCCCGTTGTATCAGGTACGGCTGAATATTACAATATAAAAAATAATAATAATTACAACAAACTATTAAAATAAAATGTTATTGATGAATGAGAATATTAACATGTTTACGATTTGTAATTCACATTCAAAAACTAGATTATTTATGTAGAAATACACACACAGTTAGTGAACACACACATACCGTGAACACACACCCGGAGCAGTGGGCAGCCATGCTGCGGCGCCCGGGGAGCAGTTGGGGGGAACGGTGCCTTGCTCAAGGGACTCACCTCAGTCGTGGTATTGAGGGTGGTGGAGAGTGCTGGGGGGGGGTGTGTTCACGGTATGTGTGTGTTCACTAACTGTGTGTGTGCACTTGGATGGGTTAAATGCAGAGCACAAATTCCAAGTATGGGACACCATACTTGGCCACACTACACTTCACTTCACTTCACATAGTGTTTTTTACTACAGTAAACATTTTTTAGTAAACCTGTTATTACAGCACCAAAATAAAAAGTTGCTATTTTAGACATTCAAGTGGCAGGCAACTTTTCTTTGGCAGAACATTAAAGATTTTAAGCTGAAACCTTTGAAAGCTGAAAAACAAAATTAAACAAAGTAAATACCTATGGCTCCTGGTGATAAATGCAAGACATAGCAAAATGTAAGTCTGTGCCAGCAAACAAGTCATTATGCGACATGTCAGGGCACATTTAGTGTTGAGGTGTACATACAATAATATACATAATGTTCAGTTTCTTACACAGATTGACTGTTTTGCTTTGTAAGACCTTAACATAATCAGAAACCTCAGGCATGGTTTTCCTTATTTTTTTATTGATGTCGACTTGCATTTAGAACCACAGTTTCGGCAAAAAATCTTTTGTGTTCTACTGACGAAAACATCTTGTCTTAAGGGATAATAAATTAACAGAACATTTATAATTCTGGGTCAACTATTCCTTTAAAGATCATAAAAAATGAAAAATCAGCATCAAATTTGCATTTTCACTTTGCAATAATGTGGTATTAGTGAATGTTACAATAAGGTTACATTAGGTAATGTTAGCTAAGTCAAACAATAAACATTATTACATTTATACTGTATTTATTCATCTTTGTTAACGTTAGCTAATGAAAATATAGTTGTTCATTGTTAGTGCATGTTAACTCACAGTGCATTAACCTATGTTAACAAGCATGCATTTGGATTTTAATAATGCATAGTAAATGTTGGGTTATGATTAATAAATGCTGTACAAGTATTGTTTGTTTACTTCATGTTAGTTAATACATGAACTAACATTATCTAATGAAGCTTTATTGTAAAGTGTGACAGAGAAAAATGTGTATACATATATTACTATTATTTGCAATGATACTTACTTTTTTTTTCTAATCCAACTGTAGCGCTATATGAAGGAGCCTTTCCATTTACTGGAAATCATGAACCGTCTGTGATCCTCACTGTACAGCAGGGTGTCGAGCGAATGCAGCAAACACACGCTTTCGCTCTTCAGTGATGAATGACAGCTCTCCAACATCTGAGAACATCATGTTTCACCAGCTGACTGCAGATACTCTGAATGGCAGTTGTGATTTCCCCACGTGTAACAATAACACAGGTGAAGCGGCATTGCAGCTGCCCACATTTTCCATGGCAGCAAAAGTGAGGGTGATAATTACCTTCACTCTTTGCGCAGTGTCAGCTGTGTGCAACCTCGGCGTGTTGTGGGCTGCCAGCACCAACAACAAGCGCAAGTCCCATGTACGAATTTTAATCATGAACCTCACCGTTGCCGACCTGCTAGTGACTTTTATCGTTATGCCAGTGGATGCAGCATGGAACATCACGGTTCAGTGGCTGGCGGGAGATCTGGCTTGCAGATTGTTAATGTTTCTGAAGCTTGTGGCTATGTACTCCTGTGCATTTGTGACTGTGGTCATAAGCCTGGACAGACAGTCAGCCATTCTCAACCCTCTGGCCATTAATAAGGCTAAGAAGAAGAACAAAATAATGCTGAGCGTGGCCTGGGTGATGAGTGTTGTTCTCTCGGTCCCTCAGGTGAGGAGCTGCTTGAGTGATTTTTCATGTTTTTTCATCATATCTTATCTCTGTGTGCTGCATTACTTGAATTCGACAGAACCCCAGAGTCTGGTGTAACATGCGGAATTAAGTAGAGAGATCAAAATGAAAATGACTGGAGCTTTAGCTGCTTGCCTTTTTGAGTTAAGACTTGAAATATTCATATATGTTATGTATTTAATCTTATTTTAAGCTACAAATCCATTCACTGTAAATGAAAAATTAATTATATAGTCTTTAGTTTAGTTTAGTTTAGTTTTACCCTGATATAAAATTTTCTGAAGATATTTGTCTTTAGCCAAAATGAAAATTGCCATCATTTACTCACCTTCTTGTCATTCCAAACTTGTCTGACTTTTTGTCTTTTCCAAAACATGAAATAAGATGTTTAACTGACTGTTTTAAGTCTTCATATATTGCTTTTGAATGGTAACCTGAGGTTGTAAAGTACAAAAGAAGTATATACAGAAGTGTCACCTGGACATTAATTTTGTTTGTTTGTTATTTCACTATATAT
>CAIGQV010018227.1:20718788-20742088 GCA_903798115.1 Danio jaintianensis | reverse complement strand
TCAGTAAAGGTTTCACCCCTGCGAGAAAGTGTACTGAGGAGGAAAATGAAAGGAGACTGAGCCTTTACTGTGAATCTGTCATGAGTGAAGGGCAATATACATCTATACACTGGCATACGTACATAGTATCTGCACTTTCATGTTTTGATGGATTCTGTTGAAATGGAAACATTAGCTAAGCTTTATAGGGATAGTTCTCCCATGAAATGAAAGTTCAGTCATTATTTACTCACCCTGGTGTTGTTCTAATGCTGTTTGTGTGACTTTGTTTTTCAGACAAACAATTGGAGAATGTTTTAGAAATGTCATGACAATTTTTTTTTTATGTCATCACAGAACATAACATCACAGAAATAGAAACCGTTTTTAAAATAGAAATGTTGTCCATCGTTGTCGTGGATGGTTAGGACAAATACTCTTTTTAACATGGAAGCGTGTAGTTAGGGCATGGTGTAAATTAACCGTTTCAACTTTTTTGTCAAAAACGCTGTTTCAAGTCCATTTAATGTAATGTGTGTTAAAAAAGACTTTGATCCAAAATAATTTGATTCAAAATTTTAATTTAAGGCAGTATAACACAAAGCTTAAAAATGTGATTGAATATACAATGCAAGTTGCATGAAGACATTCTGAGTGTACAAACAAAAATGTAATTTATTATTCAACAAAAATAGTGCTTTACTGAGTATTAGCATAGTATTAGCAGCAGTTTCAAAAAATTTGTAACAGCACAAAACGAAGCGGCACCTATAAATTAAACCTATAAATATAATAACCTGTATTAAACCTATAAATATTAAAGAGCCCCTATTATGCATTTAAAAAGGTCATATTTTGGTTTTGGGGGTCTCCAACAACAGTCTGATATGCATGCAAGGTCAAAAAACACTTTCATTGTCTTATAATATGCATTTATTTTTACCTAATTATCCCAGCAACTCCCATATGATTTGTTCAGCAATTCATTTGTTCCCAAACCCCTCCTTAACGCAATGCTAATCTGCGCTGATTGGTCCGATGACCCAGTCTATTGCGATTGGTCGACTGCATTCAGCGCGAGACAGAGAGAATCGCCCACCACGGCTTATCAAGATAGTTGAAGTAGTCAAAATGCAGTGTATATGTGTGAGCCCAATGCAGGAGTGTATTAAATCAATGCAGTTAAACACCAGCATATTGCTCTTTTCTTAACCATGACACATATTCAGTATTAATCCACACAGTGGCAAAAGCTGAACTATTTTGAAACTTGAACCCCACACGTGTGTAGGAACAGCTGACGGTGGCCATAGCAAAGGCAAATGGCAGAGGATCACGAGCTCAAAAACGCACGTAAATCCGTAAACAAAGCGGCACGCGTAGTGTTTTCAACAGGGTTTTAGATGCGATATGAGAATATAGAGTTAACAAAATACAGTACAAGCCGCGTGGAGCGGTTACAAGTAACAAAACACAATTAAATGCTTAATTTGCAAGCAAGAGAAAACAAGGAGGCAACTTTTTTTTTATTGCACTTCAGTTACTTACACTTGTGAAATGGAGGAAGGAACTGATCCATGAACTGTGTACTGTAAAGTTCCTGTCAAGATCTGACTAGGGATGGCTGACTTGAAACAGACGTTTCGACACAGTGTCGAGATCCCGAAGCGCAAGTGATTCGAAACACTGTACGGAAGCATGATCTAAAACGTAACGGTTACTAAAGTAACCCTCGTTCCCCGAGGAGGGGAACGGAAATGCTATGTGGAAACTTCCACTATGGGGATTTCGTCAGAAAGCCAATCATTCTGAAGAGTAATTAAACGGGCCAATGAAATGCCAATGAGTTGGCGGTGTCAGCGTGCGCAGCTGGCAGCAATCACAATCAGCTTGTGAATAAGAATGCCGGCTGTGCCACACAACAACACCTTTTCTAGCTGAAGAAGCCGAACTACAGCTGTCAGCTAAGGCGCAATCCCTGTGGCGAAGGAACATAGCATTTCCGTTCCCCCCCTCGGGGAACGAGGGTTACTTTAGTAACCGTTACGTTCCCCAGCGGGAGGGGAACTACAATGCTATGTGGAAACTTCCACTATGGGGAAATCTATGGAAAACGCCACAGTGATTGAACCTTACCACGTCGCTGGTGAGAGGTTTGACAGGCTCCGGCGTGAGCGCACCATCATCACCAGAGACGCAGCCCACCAACGTGTCCCCTGGCCCTAACTTACCTTACTTACCTGTGAAGCACTTAAAGGCTTATTTATATTTTTTGGGGAGTCGTAAAAAATACACCTAGTTAAGATACTAGGAATTTTAAATTACGACAGTACGTTGGGAAGCGTGCAGTCCCGATAGGGAGGACGCTGCGGAGGCCACCTGCTGCCCAATGGGGAGACCTGGTGGCAGGAAGACATATGGACTAACCCTGAAAAGGGGGAGAACACATATGAAGGATGGTTAGCGGGGAGGGAAGACACGGGCCCGCCTAAGAGGAGGAACTACACCGTGGCTGAATGAAGCATATGGGATCGCCAGCGGGGATCGCGCATAGCAGGCACCTATACCCAGAACGCGGGCTGACCAAGTGGGCATGCCAACTACGTAATGGGCCAGGCACCTGACTCCTCCGCTGAGTCAGATGCTGGGGGCCTCGGAGGAACTCTGCAGGGTTCGCCAAATGGGGAACTCAACTGAACAGAGTGAATAAGCGCACGAATCTCTGTGTTAGAGAGAAAGGCGCAGCAAGCGTGTTTCAACACCGTACTGAATTTCCTCATTCACTGGCGTATCCACCACACGTGAGGAAAACCAGCCCACTTAAAGATTATAGAATCTTTACGAATGTATTAGGTGTCGCCCAGCCCGCAGCTCTACAGATGTCTGTTAGAGAGGCGCCGCGTGCTTACGCTCAAGAGAAGGCGTTACTCTTAATCGAGTGCGCTCTCACTCCTGGTGTACGCGGCTCACCCTGGCATAGAAAAGCGAGGGAGATGGCATCCACTATCCAGTGGGCCAACCTCAGAATGGATACGGCACTTCCCGTCTGCCGATCATAACAGAAAAGGAGCTGCTTAGAGTCGTAAGCTCTAATGCGGTCACAAGCGCCGAGCGCGAACAGGACACAGCAAAGAAAGGGGCTGGGTCTGCCTCCTCCGTGGGCAGCGCTTGCAGGTTCACTACATAGTCTAAAGAAGCGCTGTAGGAACCTCGGGCACCTAGGTGGGCCGGGGTCTCAGAAAAACGTGAGAGTGGGCCGGCCCGAATTGCTGGCACACTTCGCTGACCGAAAATGCCTCCAGATACCCGACCCTCTTGACCGATGCCAACGCGACCAGCAGAGCTATCTACCTGGACAGAAAACTTAAAGATACTGAGTCGAGTGGATCGAGCAGACCTCTCCTAAGAGAGATCTCCAAGTGGGTATGAGAGGGGGACAGGATTGATTTAATTAACCAGCATCTCGCGCCTCTGGGAACTGGATGATGAGGCGATGCTTTCCCAGCGCGCCGCCATCCCCGCGTCCTCAGAGCGGGGATGATCGTAACGCCAACCCCTCAGTGCGAAGGGGACAGCCTTAGCTCAGCCAGCTGAAGGAGGAAAGCATCACACTGATCTGGCATGTCCGGGGTCCTTCTCGGAGAGAAGTACACCACACAGCGAATAGACTCCACTTCAGAGCGTAGGCATGCCTCGTAGAGGGTGCTCTAGCCTGAGTGACGGTGTTAACCACCGAACCGGTAAGTCACCTAAGTCCTCCACGCTCCATCTATGGACCTTACACGTGATTCCAGAGATCTGGGCGCGGGTGCCAGATGGTGCCTGTTCCAAAGAAGAAGGAGCTTCTTCAAAGGGATATGCCAGGGAGGGGCCGTCACGAGGAGAGAGCTGAAATACAGATCAGATTGAGCCAGAGGCGCAATAACAGACCTGGTCCTCGTCCTCCCTGACGTAACACAGTATCTGCGAGTAGGCTCACTGGAGAGAAATGCGTATTTACGCACGCCCAGGGGCCAGCTGTGTTAGCCAGCGCACAGAGCGCACCTATAACAGCTGGACAGCCGGGGGTGGAGTCTCAGTTTTCCCGGGCGTAAACTGCCGTGAGAGCGCATCGGCTGCACGGTTGAGTTCGCCGGGGGAAAAAATGGCACGCAGCGATTCCGCTGCGAAAGACTCCGGAGGAGCAGACGGCGAGCGAGCTGAGACATGCGGCGAGAGCGGATACCCCCTGTGTGGTTGATATATGCCATCATCGCCGTGCTGTCCGTCCTGACCAGCACGTGTTTCCCCTCTAGCACCGGTAAAAACAGTGCAGCGCGAGATACACTGCCAACAGCTCCAGGCAATTAATATGCCAATGCAACCGGGTTCCTTCCACGGACCCGCAGCTGCATGCCCGCAACACACGGCCCCCCAGCGCGTACTGGAAGCATCCGTCGAAACGACGACATGCCTGGACACTTGTTCTAGAGGCACACAGGCCTGTAGAAACGCAGGGTCCGTCCAGAGGCTGAGGGCACGGCGACACAGCGGAGTGACAGTCACCCGGTGCGTGCCCGCGTGCCATGCGCGTCTAAGGACCTGATCGGGAAGCCAATGCTGAAGCGGTCTCACATGGAACAGCCCGAGCGGCGTAAAGCGGCCACGGATGCCATATGCCCCAGGAGCCTCTGAAATGATATCAGTGGGACCACAGTTTTCCTGTCGAACGCTCTCAGACAGGTCAGCATCAGCCCAGCGCGCTCTCGAGGGAGGCGCGCCGTCATGGTGATCAAGTCCAGCTCCAACCCGAGAAAAAAGATGCTCTGCACGGGGGCGAGCCTACTCCTTTCTCGGTTGACCCGAAACCCCAACAGGTCGAGGTGCCGAAGCACCCAGTCCCTGTACATAATCAATTGATCCCGGGAGTGAGCTAAAAAGCCAGTCATCGAGATAATGGAGTATGCAGATGCCCGCGAGCCGAAAGGGCATTAGGGCATCCTCCGCGAGCTTCGTGAAAACCCGCGGAGACAGGGAGAGCCAGAAAGGGAGGACTTTGTACTATCATGCTCGACCCTCGCACGCAAACCGCAGCCGGTGGCGTGGGAAAATGGAGAAATGAATGTACGTGTCCTTCAGGTCTATCGCTGCAGACCAATCCTGAGGACGGACGCAGCGGGGGATGTGCTTCTGCATGAGCATTCTGAGCGGCTGCTTTTAAGGCAGCGGGTCAAAATGCGCAGAACTAGGATTGGTCATAACCCACTGCTCTTTTAGGGTACGATGAAGTACAGACTAAAAAGCCCATACCTCATCTCGGCTGGAGGGACCGGCTTGATTGCATCCTTCGCCAGGAGGACAGCAATCTCCTCGCACAAGAGAGGGGTGGACACAGGGCTGACACCTGGTGTAATACACGCCCGTGAACTTGGGGGACCGTTTAGCGAACTGAATCACATAGCCGAGTCTGATTGTCCGAATGAGCCATCGCGACGGGCTGGGCAGCGCTAACCAGGCTGGCAGAGCCCACGCGAGTGACATCATCGGTGCAATCACTGACGCACCAGCGGTGGGGCAGCACGGGATGGGAGAGCTCACCCCGGGAGGCATGCGTCCCAAGGAAGAGCGGAAGTTAAGAGTTTTAATCTTAACTTCGTCCCAAGAGCCCGCAGGGCGGCTAGGAGTGCGAGAGAAAGGAGCCCGTCCTCTGGCACTCACAGAGCCTGTGGCGAAGAGCACCGATCCTGCGAGCTGGAAGGCATAGCGTCCCATACTGGCAGTGTTCGGGCTATCACACCCGGAGAGAGGAAAAAATTGCTCTTAAAAAATTTAGTAGCCATATGGCCTTTTTGTTAATGATATGGGTGTCCCTGGCCAGGGAAAGAGCAAACATCCTTTTCTCCGAGTGGCCCGTCTCAGGGACGCTTCGCGGTCCGTACTGGACTTAGCGGCGCCCTGAGGCGGGGAGCGGTGATCGTCTGTGAGGTGCTCAACGCTGCCGCTTAACCAGTTGAACGGACAGGGCGGCGGAGCAGATTTTGGAGCCACAGACGAGCGCCCTCGACGAGAAGCAGCCAAAGTGGACGAATCGACGGGGAGAGCGGTTTTTGAGCCCGCCGATCGCACTTGAATACTCTTTCACCGAAGTGAATTCCTGGGTGAACTCACCCCGGTGTCGCCGAACAGGCCAGCCTGGGATATGGGTGTGTTAAGAAAGCGAACTTTGTCAACGACACGCATATCTGCCAGGTTTAGCCAGAGGTGGCGTTCCTGGACCACTAGTGTGGTCATCGTCCTTCCCAGGGCACTCGCAGCCGACCTGGTGTTTTTAGAGCAAAATCGGTTGCAGTGCGTAGTGCATTAAGCCTGGGTCGGAACCTTCCTCGTGCCGCTGGGCCAGCGCTTGGACTAGCCATAGCAAGCAAAACGGAAGCAGCCTGGCCCGCAGCAGTGTAGGCTCTGGCCATGAGTGACGCAGACAACCTACACGCTTTGGACGGGAGCCGAGGCTAACCACGCCAGGAAGGGGCACCACGCGGGCAAGATTGACCGCGCTAGCACACTCGACCTGGGGTTTTGCCTCGTACCCCCTGGCTGCTCCGTCATCGAGGAAGGTGAGGGCGGAGCGCACGCAGACCGGGCAGAAAAAGGTGCCCTCAGCGCTGCGTGAACTTACTGTGCACCTCCGGGAAGAAGGGGACGGGAGGCTTAGAGGGTTTCTCCTTCTTATCCTCCACGTAACACCCGTCTAATCGGTCCGGCGACGAAGCTGGGGGACAAGCCATCTCCAGCCTCGTCACCGAAGCAGCCCGGGTTAGCACGGCCATCATATCAGATGCCATATCCGGAGCCTCGCTTACCACCCCTGAGGGAAGAAGCGGGTCCGAATTGTCATCGGAAAATGACAGCCCACCCTCCGATGCAGCGATGGACATCTGGTCCTCGGTGTCATCGAGTGAGAGGGCGACCCTCCCGAAGGATGGTGCGCTTCTCTCACTCGAAGCTTGGATGGAGCGCGCTGAGGAATGGGAGGTCCGCAAGCCCGAGGGCGGCGGATTGACCCCCACTGTGACCCTCAGATCTGCCCGAGTGCCAACCGCTACTTGCGGGGGACAACAGGGGTGGTTCACCCTTTTGCAAGAGCGAGCCGCGATCTTAGCTGCGCAACAGACATGCCATCGCAGTGATGGCATGCGCTGCCCGCGAGCACCGCATTAACATGCTGGTCCCCCAGACATGCAATACAGTGCTCGTGCCCATCATCCGTGGACAGGAAACCACCGCATCCAGAAACGCACGGTCGGAGCGACGTCTTTAAAAAGACGCGCTGCACGACCGTGTTGCTCTTTTAGGAAATTTGCTTAAATTTATACGCACCGCTCTTGAAGTACCGGTCCAGCAAAACGCCCAGGGACAGGAGAAACCCAGCTCGACCACCGCTGCTTGCGTTGTTGCTCGCGCTGGAACCGGGAGAAATCAGCCTCTCAGAAGACGGCAGCTTTCTCTCACTCTCTCTCGAACAAAGTCGGAGAATGACAGCAAAACGTCTCTTTCAGACTGCACATGAGGCTTCTGAAAGCGAAAAGGTGTTGTTGTGTGGCACAGCCGGCATTCTTATTCACAAGCTGATTGTGATTGCTGCCAGCTGCGCACGCTGACACCGCCAACTCATTGGCATTTCATTGGCCCGTTTAATTACTCTTCAGAATGATTGGCTTTCTGACGAAATCCCCATAGTGGAAGTTTCCACATAGCATTGTAGTTCCCCTCCCGCTGGGGAACACCCAGGTCATGTGACTGATTTGAAACACCAGGTCACGTGACTAAAGCGATTCAAAGCATCGGTCATTTCAGAAGCATTTCGAGACCTGGCTAATCTACGTTTGACTGACAGGGTTGGAAAAACACTTTATCTCAAATAGCCTAGTGGACTGTGTGTGTGCGCAGAGTAACTGTGCTGCAAATGGCCTGAGTTCGAATCCCGACTTGTACAAATACTCTGAAATTATGGCTTGATGTATTTTATTAATGTTACCTTTTTATGTTTTTCATTCGGATGTCAGACCAATGTTAAAACAAAACACATTACAAGAACAGAGCATTTAAAAATTAATATCTATAACTACATCTTCCTGGATTCTAACCCATTATCTCCGGATGCTAGTCAGGAACTCTCACCGCTTCACTATATCTCTTGAAACCTCATCTCTACAACATGGGGTTTAATACCTCAATTTGTGTAACTGTTTCTTTGCTGAAGCTGTTCCAGAGCAATACATAAAAATTACCACTAGGAGAGACGGGTTTCGAAACGTTTCGAAGCTTCGACACATTTGCTTCCACTGTTTCAGTGTTTCATGAAGCCTCGCTTTGCCCACCACTAGATCTGACAAAATCCCATACATCAATAGTCTTTTCTGATCCTTCCTTTAACAAATGGGGTTAGCTGGGGCTATAATACTGAGGTATTTTTGCAAAAATAAACTTCAACCACTGACCCTTCACAGCCTCATCTTTGAGTAGGGAAAATAACACTAACTTTCCCTCACACTTCAGAGCACGGCGTCTTTGCGACATGATTCAACCAGGATCTGCTACAGTTTTTGTCTTCTTCTTTTTTTTGCTACAGTGTTTGTGGGTGGGTTTTAATTTTCCCGGGTCTGCGCGCCGCAACAAATGGTCGAGGCTTGAGTTCCGTATCGACATCACGCCGACACGGCTAAAGATTTATTACCCTGACGATTCATTTGAACCACTCTGAGTTGACTCTTTTATAGATGAATCAATAGTTTTAAACACGGTGCACTTTCAGATTTAAGCCTTAGCTGGATATTTCACTTCACTTAGAGCTGTGTTACACACTGCATGGAAGGTCATTTTCAAAAACCCATAATAGGGGCTCTTTAAGATATTTAAAATAAGGCTGGGTGATATAACTGGAAATGAATTCTGATATAAATAATCATTCATATCACTTAGAATTTGGTGTGACTGAGAAATGTAAATAACAAATAACTGGTCTTAAACAAAGACCAGTATATTAATTTTGAATGTACTGTATATTATTTCTATATTTAATATTTGTAAATGTATGAAGCAGATGGAATTTTATTTTTTCTTAAATTATATTATATTATATTCACATTAAAATAATAATTATAATAAAAATTATTATTATTAATAATAATAATTATAATACTTTTTTTATAGTCACAGTCTAAGAATTATACATTATATAGAGTATATTCTGTCTAAACTAATGGATATTTAATTGGACAAAATGTTTTATGCTTAATATAAACAACAACTAAAAATATTTGTCCTAAAATATTAAATAAATCAGTGTCAGTTGTAACTTTCACATACATGTTCATTATGTTTTAAAACAAATATATTAAATGTTTATTTAAATTTGAACAGTGTATGTTTCAAGAAATGTTTTGCAAGATAGAATATCAGAGAAGAAAGTACATGAATTAGAGTATATTGTTGTATTGTTATTCATTTAAACTTTTCTCACAATGTGTTTCTGAGTTGGAGTGAACCACTGTGCTAATGAATTTGTTAAGTGATTCAAAAGTAATTTTATCAATTGTTACATTTACATTATATAAATTATTCAGCACATTGCATGAGATCATTCTGTGGTATCTTTTTTGTTTTTTGTTTTGTGGTCTAAAAAAAAGGGTTTATGCCATTAGAACAACACCAGGGTTGGGTAAATAATAACTACATTTAGTTCCCCTTCATACGGGAGATCGCTAGACGACCAACCACTCTGAAGAGAAAGAAAAAGGGCCAATGAATGCCAAATGAGTTGGCAGAGCTCGGCTCCGCAGGTGCGACTGATTAGTCATTAGTGGAGTATATCAGTGGCGTCCGCAGTGCGAGCATCAGATTCTTTGCTTTAGACCTCTCACTGAGACTGAAGAGCTCCTATCTGCTATCCTGATTTCGAGAAGAAACCAGTTTTCTCACTAGTGCGGGCGAAGACGCGACAGCGGCGGTCAAACTGGGCTCCTTTCCTGTCCCCTGGGCATTTCACTGGTGTCTAATAAAAGAGCAGTTTTCTTTAAAAGAGCAGATACCCTAAGAGAGCAACACGGCCGAGCAGCGCATCTTTTTAAAGATGTCGTTCCGGCCGTGTGTTTCTGGATGCGGTGGTTTCCTAGCCCCGGATGACAGGAACGAGTATTGCATCACATGTCTGGGGGTCCAGCATGTGGAGGCGGTGCTCGCAGACAGTTCTTGCCCTCACTGCGAGGACTTGACTGTTGCACAGCTGAGGTCGCGCGCACTCTAGCATTAGGGTGCGCCACCCCTGTTGCTCCTGGCAAGTCGGTTAGTGCACGGACAGGCCTGAGGATTACAGTGGGGGCTAATCCGTCGCCTTTGGGCCTGCAGACCCCTCACTCCTCATCAGTGCGCTCTGTCCAAGCTTCGAGTGAGGGCGCTGGTCCATCCTCCGGGATGGCCAAGCTCTCATTAGATGACACCGGGGACCAGATGTCCATCGCTGCATCGGAGGGGCTGCTCCGATGATGATCCGGACCCGCTGCCACCCTCCGGGGTTGTTAGTGAGGCTCCGGATTTAGAATCGGACATGTTAGCCATGTTATTCCGGGCTGCTTCGGCCGTAGGACTGGAGATGGCTTGTCCCCCAGCTCCACGGCCGGACCGCTTAGATGGGGGGCTAAGAAAAGGCGAAGCCTTCCAAGCCCCCTGTCCCCTTCTTCCCGGAGGTACACAGTGAGCTCACGCAGGCATGGAGGGCACCTTTTTCTGCCCGGACCTCGTGCGCTCCTGCTCTCACCACCCTCGATAGTGGAGCAGCCAGGGAATATGAGGCGATTCCTCAGGTGGAGCGCGCTATTGCGGTCAATCTTTGCCCGCAAGGCGCCTCCACCTGGAGAGGTCCACCTAAACTCGCATTCAAAGCGTGTAGGATGTCTGAGTCTCTCACGGCCAGAGCCTACACTGCAGTGAGCCAGGCTGCTTCCGCTCTGCACGCTATGGCCACCTATCAACGCTACCAAGTTGGAGAACCTGGCCGAGATGCAGGAGGGTGGTTCTTCTCTGGGCTTAATGCAGGAGCTCCGCACGGTGACCGATTATGCTCTCATGACCACCAAATCGGCCGCCCGTGCCCTGGGGAAGACGATGGCCACACTTGCTTAACCTGGCGGATATGAGGCACGGTTCGTTAAGTCAGGTAAACTGACCGCGAATCGTCCCTGAGACGGGCCATCCGGAGAAGAGGGGACCTGCTCTTTCCTCTGTGGGGGGCAGAGGACCGATTCAATTGTCAATAAGATCGACATCATTTCCACCGTTGGCCTCCGGGCTGGCGGTACCCACATTTTCATTAAAAGAGCAGTTTTTCCTCTCTCTCCGGATGTGCAAACCCGAGCCTTGCCAGTCTGGGACGCTCAGCCTTCCAGCTTGCAGCGCCGGGCCATATCACCACAGGCTTCCAGGGTGCAAGGGACCGGTCTCCTTTCTCTCACCCCAGCCTCATCGTGGGATCCAGGGAGGAAGGTAAGAGACAATCTCTTAATTTCAGCTCTTCCTCGGGCCGCTCTGCTTCCTGGAGTGAGCACTCCCCTCCCCAGCTGCCCCTCGGCTGGCACGTCAGCGATCGCTCCGATGATGCCATTAGCGCGAGCTCTGCCAGCCTGGTTAGCGCTGCCCAGCCCGTCGCGGTGGCTCATAAGGTCAGACTCGGCTACGCGATATAATTCGCTTCTCGCCCTCCCAAGTTCACGGGTGTATATTTCACGAGGGTCAGTCCCGTGTCCGCCCCTGTCTTGCGAGAGAAGATTGCTGTCCTCCTAGTGTAGGATGCAATCGAGCCGGTCCCTCCAGCCGAGATGAAGTGCGGGTTTTACAGCCCGTACCTCATCATGCCATAAAAGAGCGGGGGGTTAAGGCCAATCCTAGATCTGCGCGAACTGAACCGTTATTTACACAAAATGCCGTTCAGAATGCACACACAGAAACTCATACTCCAATGCATCCATCCGCATTATTGGTTTGCATCGATAGACCTAAAGGACGCATTTTCATTTTCATTTTTCGCATTTTTTTATTTTCATGCCTCCATTCTTCCCCACCACCGTCCTTTTCTCCGGTTTGCGTTCGAAGGTCGAGCATGGCAGTACAAAGTCCTCCCCTTCGGGCTCTCCCTGTCTCCACGGGTTTTCACGAAGCTCGCAGAGGGTGCCCTAGCGCCTTTACGGCTCGCGGGCATACGCATACTAAATTATCTCGACGATTGGCTCATTCTGGCTTCATCTCGGGATCAATTGATTATTCACAGGGACAGGGTGCTCCGGCACCTCAACCAGTTGGAGCTTCAGGTCAACCGAGAGAAAAGCAAGCTCTGCCCCGCACAGAGAATCTCCTATCTCGCGATGGAGCTGGACTCGGTCACCATGGTAGCGCGCCTCTCAGAGAAGCATGTCAGGCTGGTGCCGTACTGTCTGAGTTTATTCGACAGGAAAACAGTGGTCCCACTGAAAACCTTTCAGAGGCTCCTGGGGCATATGGCATCTGCAGCCGCTGTCACGCTCGGATTGCTCCATATTCAGCGCTGGCCACTTCAGTGCTGGCTTCACAATCGGGTCCTAAGACGGGCATGGTGCGCTGGCACACACAGAGTGTGTATCCAGGCATGTTGTCGTATCGACAGATGCCTCCAACACGGGCTGGGGGGCCGTGTGCAACGAGCATGCAGCCGCGGGTTCGTGACCGGACCTCGGTTACATTGGCACATCAACTGCCTGGAGCTGTTGGCAGTGTTTCTCTCCCTTCACCGCTTCTTACCGGTTCTTCAGCAGAAACACATGCTGGTCAGGACGGACAGCATGGCAACGATGGCATATATCAACCGTATGGGGGGTATACACTCCTGTCGCATGTCTGGGCTCGCTCGCCGTCTGCTCCACTGGAGTCACACATGGTTGAAATCGCTACGTGCCATTCACATCCAGGGCGAGCTAAACCATGCAGCCGATGCGCTTTCACGACAGCTAGCGTCCCAAAGGGGAATGGAGACTCCACCCCGGCTCGGTCCAGCTGATATGGGAGCGCTTCGGGGAAACCCAAGTTGATCTGTTTGCTTCTCCCGAAAACGCCCATTGCCAGTTGTTTTACTCCCTGACCGAGGCCCCCTCGGCACGAATGTGCTTGCTCACAGCTGGCCAGTGAGCCTAATTGCACAAACTCTGTGCAAAGTCAGGCAGGACGATCTTGTTTGTTGCGCCTCTTTGGCCCAACCGGACCTGGGTTTCCGAACTCACACTCCTCGCAACGGCCCCTCCCTGGCACATTCCCCTGAGACAGGACCTCCTCTCTAAGGGACGGGGCATCCTCTGACACCCGTGCCCAGATCTTTGGAATCTCCACTTGTGGTCCATAGACGGAGCGTGGAAGACTTAAGTGACTTACCGGCTGCGGTGGTTAACATCATCACTCAGGCTAGAGCACCCTCTACAAGGCATGCCTATGCCCTGAAGTGGAGTCTATATGCTGAATGGTGCGCTTCTCGCAGAGAGGACCCCCAAACTTGCCAGATTAGCGTTGTGTTATCCTTCCTTCAGGATAAGCTGGAGCGTAGGCTATCACCCTCCACACTGAAGGTTTACTTGGCTGCCATCTCCGCTCATCATGACGCGGTGGATGGCAACACGCTCGGGAAGCATAATCTAATCATCCGATTCCTCAGAGGCGTGCGGCGATTAAATCCATCCCGCCCCCCTCTCATGCCCTCTTGGGATCTCTCTGTAGTCCTGTTGGCCCTACAGAGAGATCCATTCGAGCCACTCGAATCGGTATCTTTAAAAATTCTGTCAATGAAGACAGCTCTGCTGATCGCGTTGGCATCGTTCAAGAGAGTCGGGGATTTGGAGGCATTTTCGGTCAGCGATTCGTGCCTGGAATTACCTGGCTTACTCTCATGTTATCCTGAGACCCCTCCCCGGCTATGTGCCCAAGGTTCCTACCACCCCTTTTAGAGATCAGGTGGTGAATCTGCAAGCGCTGCCCATGGAGGAGGCAGACCCAGCCTATTCACTGCTTTGTCCCGTTCGCGCTTTGCACCTTCACGTGGAACGAACGCAAAATTTAAGATCTTATGAACAGCTCTTTATCTATTATGGTGGTCGGCAGAAGGGGAGTGCCGTATCAAAACAGAGGTTGGCCCACTGGATAGTTGATGCCATCGCCCTCGCTTATCAATGCCAGGGCGAGCCGCGTCCTCAGAACGTGAGAGCACACTCTACTAGAAGTGTTGCCTCCTCCTGGGCGTTAGCACGCAGCGCCTCTCTCACAGATATCTGCAGAGCTGCGAGCTGGGGGACACCTAACACATTCGTGAGATTTTATAATCTTCGAGTGGAGCCTGTTTCCTCCTGATTACTGGGTAACCCTAGTCAATCGGGGGGAAATTAAGCTCAGTGTCAAAAACGCTTGCTGCGCCATGCTCCCTAACCCGGAGATACGTGCGCTTTTTCTATTCGGCTAGTAAGTTCCCCACTGGCGAACCCTAGAGAATTCCTCCGAGGGCCCCAGCACCCAACTCAGCGGAGGAGCCGGGTGCTTGGCTCAGTGTGATGTCTGGTATGCGCACTTGGTCTACCCACATGCTGAGGTTCGGTGCCAGCTATGCGCAGTCCCCCATGGTGACTCCTTATGCTTATTCAGTCACGAAGTGTTCCCCCTGACCAGACGGACCCGTGTCTTCCCTACCTGCGAACCAGCTTATCATATGTAGCAATCCCCCTCATTAGGGCTAGTGCATATGCTCTATTACCATCAAGTCTCCCCTCTTGGGTAGCAGGTGGTCTCCGCAGCGTCCTCTCCCTTCGTTTTTCTAAAATTCCTAGTCTATATTAGCTAGGTAAAAGCACATTTACGACCCCCGATCTAAATTTTCTAATTATTCCCATGTAATGGTAATTAAGGGCCTAGGGGACGTTGGAAGGTTACGCTCTTGGTGATGCTTGTGCGCTCATGCTATGCCTGACAAACTTCACATCAGGAGCTTGACGGGCTTAGCTGCTGTGGCGTTTTCCATACAGTCTCCCGTGGTCTGTTACCAGACGCACGTCTCCGTTCCCTATTCGGGGAACTTGGGTTACGTACGTAACCAGGACGTATTTAGGGGATCTAACCCTTTAAATCTATTAAAGGTGTAGAAGCAAAAAGTGCCTATTGTTTTTGCAGTGAGGTATAAACTGTATTTAGGTAATGTCAGCCTGATTTACTTGTTCTCATTACACCCATTAAATATATGTGCTAAAGAGTAGGATTAAAAGATTACATGAAGAAAGTACATTGCTGAATGATGTGAATGTGACATGCCAAACTGTTGACATTTATCTAAAAAAGAAGTTACTGTTAAAACCTTATTTAAATGCATGTTGCCTACAGTGTGCATCTGAAATCAAGAAGAAAGGATAAACTGTTATTTTCTCTTGTGCATGACATATGATGATATTGTACTGTCGTTATGTTGTGTTTTTGGTTTATGTGGAGCTGTAATAAATTTCATTCATTTACAATCCACTTTGGTTCTTTTAATTTACCTTTAATTGGCCTGGGCAAAAAAGTTTCTGGCTTTTATATGGAGTTCCATTAAGTAAAACATCAAATTGTAGTGTGCATGCACAAATACACTTACTATGTTTACTATGTTCTGAGAGCTGAGGTGCTTATTTTTTTTATTTTCTCAAACATATTAAGGTAAGTGTGCAAATGTCTCTCTTACACTCACACTCTCTCTCACACACACACACCTACACACGCACACACACACACACACACACACACACGCACGCACACATAAACACACACTTTTTTGCACTGTAACTGGTGATTAACAGTAAAAATTACACATTTATTAAAAAATTTGGGGAAAATTCAGGGAACAGCACCAACAATAAAGAATGCATGATTGTATGGTGTCATGGCTTTGCAATCAAAATGTTGTTGTAATAAAAACTCAATGGGGCAAAAACAGCCACTAACATAATCAAAGGGTAGTACCAGAGTGTATTGTTGAGCTTTTTAACAAATCCAAAGCGTTTTCCCAAAATATGTGTCAAAAGATTTGTCACCAAAACCCATTCCATTTGCAGAAACACATAGAAAGTTGTGGCCAAATTAAGCCTCAAAATCACAGCAGAGTGGATGAAAACATCCCCAACTGCACACAAAGGTTAATAAATCCAAACAAGATCCAAAGGACAAGGCAATGGTGGAGAACAGCATGAACACGCACATCCAATGACTGACAAATTGACTGGAACAGAGGCTTTACTTACAAGGTTCTCCCAAAAATAAAAATTATGTTATTAATTACTCACCCTCATGTTGTTCCAAACACCTGAGACCTTTCAAATTAAGATATTTTAGGTGAAATGTGAGAGCTCCCTCATTTTCCATAGACAGCAACATTGCTGACTCAGTGTTCCTGAAAAAATAACAAAACAGAAAAACATCCTGTCAAACATCCATGTCTTCAGTGGTTCAATACTAATATTATCAAGCTATGAGAACACTTTTGTGTGCACTTAAAATAATGAAAAGGTTCTCCTCTGTGTCAGTATATTGCGCACATTCATGAATACTGTGCAATGACGTATATTAAATGGGAATGGGTGGTCAAACAATCTTGTTCTCGACTTCCTTTCAAAAAAGGATATCTGCGCTTTAAACTGGATTTAAACCAGCCTTAAACCAGCCTTCACTGATTGAGAGCGCACAGCCGTGAGTTGTGGAAGGTTTTCAACACACGGTCATATCGACCACAAAGCCTGCACTCAGGACTGTAAACATGCACTGCATGGATTGACCAGGGCTTTCTGCTTCATGCATTTCTGTACATGCAGTATGTGCATAACAGCCCTCAGACAGAACAGGCAGGTTGTCGATGAGTGACAGAGCAGAATAAGTATGACAGAGCACAGTGTGGATGTGCTGTCCTTAGAATTTTAAATTACAGAAGTCATATTTTTTTTTCTCTCTGTGACACTTTTTTTTCTGTTGTGCTGAGAGAGGTGTTAATAAAATATTGATGACAAATTAAAATAAAGACAGAAGTAAACAAAATCGGCACACTGCCACTTTAGCTCTAAAAAAGATAAATTAATTAGACAACGTTTCAACTTACAAGGTCTTCATCAGGTCTTTCTTTTCATGACAAAGAATAAACAAATATTTACAAAGACAAAGATATACATATATAAAATAAGAAATACAATTTTTGTACAAGCATTTTGATTGTTATACCTCACTTTCAGTATAGCAGCTAGTGAGAACTTAAATGTGAGATTGTGCAATCGAGATTTAAATTTAGCGGGAAGGTAAAAAAGAAAACTTCTATATGGGCAGCGGGTGAACAAAGATTGAATAAATAGCAGGAGCAGTCGGGTGTAAACTAAAAACACAGCAGGAATAGGACTAAAATACAGTACTGCATAGACCTCAAGTCAGAGGTGCAGCCAAGCTTGACAAATGAATGTGTGCCCTATACTGAGACTGAGAAGAAACTGTTGGATAAATGTATTTTTGTTTTATGTGCACAGAAATGTATTCTTGTAGTTTGATAATATTCTGATTGAACCACTGAAAGCAGGGATCTTTAGGAGATTTTGTTTCTAGACTTTAAGTGAGTCAGGAACCTTGCTGTCAATGGAGGATGAGGGAGCTCTCTGATTTTACATAACATATCATAACTTACTGTTTTTCTTTGACTCTTCAAGGTTTGTGTTATTTGAAAGTAAACTGTAAAGAATGTGGCTGAAATTTTATTGTAAAACATTTTTGAGACTTTTTTATGATTCATTTTTGAACATAATGTTTCTCATTGGACCCAAACAATAATTCAAACTCACTTTTTTCAATAAGGTGAATTTGGTGCAGTTTTCTGTCCACAAAACATGACACTCAGCAAAGGATAGTTTGTTTTTTTATTGTTTCTGCTGATGAGAGCTTTGGTCACTGCAGGAATTTCAGTCCAGTTTCTCTGAAATGTTTAGACACTGAATTAAGAGATACAAGGCTTGGTTTTCTGATAAAGATGTTTCTTAGCTCTTAAGAAAGCTAAGTAAAGAAAGCTATATATAAGTTTACATGCCACATGCATTTTCCCAAAATGCATGTAACATTAACATGCAAGAACGCTCAATGTGCCCAGGGCTACATTTTTTGAGAACAGAGAAATATGTACCCTGGGCTACTTATGCTTGCAGTTTTTGTTTTAAAAAATCTACTAGAGGCCAACATGTACATTTTTGACAATCTCAAATACGTTACTGGGGCACATTTTCTCATACGTGCCATTTTTTGTAAATCCACAAGAGGCCGCTGTGTACATTTCTGCCAATCTCAACATCCTTCTGGTGCGCGTCTGAGAGAAGCTGGTCGGCTTATTGTGCATAATATATCAGCTTGATATCAACTGACCCACCCACCCACCCCTTCCCTAAACCCAACCAATAGTGTTTTCAAAAGCAAACTAAAAAAGAAAAGCCATCGTGGCAGCATGCTTTTACCACAATTTCACACTGCTTTTTTTGTTTTGTTTTACTTGGTTTACTCTGGTCCGCTCTGCTCTGAATTCCAAGTCTGACACCATTCAAGGTGAGCTACCAAGTAAACCAGTCACTCCGGAAAAAGCCATCCATACAGAGGTAAGCAGTCAGCGGTACCACCTGTAGTGGTCATTTTGCACACAAAATGCTGCCATATGTACCCGCAAGCACTCATTTCTCAGTTCTTAAAAATGTAGCCCTGGGCAGATATTCCTAATGAGCCTGTGTTGTCTATGTGCCACTGTCCATTAGCAAAGTGCTGAAAAATAACCTTAAATGGAATCGGGTCCTGAACGTTTAACCCCATTACAAGACAAATGTATATAAAGCACTCAAGGCACTGGTAAAACAGTTGAAAAAAAATTCAATACATTCTCATACATGCTAGCAAGTTACTGACAGATACTTTATCTCTATTTACCCAGTCGTTAATGCATATTTCCTACATTACATTACATTTTTGTTTGTTTGTTTGTTTTTCTGCCCTTTTAAATGATTTCATCATTTAAGTTTAACAAAGAATAAAGTAAAATACAATCAAAACATTTAAGTATAGCAACATTGCAGGCAAACTAATAACTCTTATGATCCACGTAGGAATTTAATGATTACTCTAGAGCATTTGTAGATCTACAATGATTTTCAAGTGCTTGTTAAGTTATGATTCTTTTGGGAAACAGACTGTAGATCAGTCGTACGATCATTTTTACAATCTACTTATAGGCTTATGATGCTTTTGGGAAACACAGCCCAGACCCTTACACTGTTAACGCACTGAACTAGTGAACAAATCTAGCTTAAGTGTTGAACTCATTGCCCATTGAATATCCACATTATCCTGTTCTCTCATGTTTTTTTTGTTTTCTTTTTTCTTTTTTTTGTGGATGATTAGCCATTTTAGGGACTTTTATATTTTATATTTAATTTACAAATAAATTATAAAAAATATGTTACTGCTTTAAATCAAAGTTTGTGTTCCACCTCTTAGCTGTTTGGTTTGGTACTTAACAATTTAACAAAATCTTTTTTTAAATCCTTTTGGGGAAAAAATAATGATGAAAATGTGTTGGGGTTTTTTCAGGACCAGTGTATTGGTCCCTTAAAAGCAGCAGCAGATGTTCAAACAGAGAATAAAAGCTTTTTTGTGGAACTTACAAAGGTTTTCCCATGACATCATCAGAGAGTGAAACCCTATTTTGTTCGAACAAAAAGACTAGGTTAATAGCAGATGACCAAGGCAGTAAGTGGATCTTAAAGCTTTGTTCAGAGACAGTATGACTACACGTATAGAATGACAGCTGTGATTTAACATAGCATAGGTTTAGATCCTTATTGCTGAAGTGGGTGACACTAACACAGCTCACATAGATCAATTCTCATTACTCAGAAAACCAAGTGCATGAAGATAAATGGAAATGTGCAACCATTGCCCTGAATTCTGGATGGCAGTGTCTCATTTTAGACTCATTAAGTGCTTTGATATAATGTCTCAGGCAAAGACAAACTTACAAAACATTACATCATCAAAACCATTCACATGCAGACTAATATAAGAGATGAGCAACGTCCAGGTTACGACCGTAACCCAAGTTCCCCGAAGGAGGGAACGGAGAAGTTGTGTCCTTGACACACTGGGGAATCGCCAGATGACCAATCACTCTGGAGAAAGTAAGAAAATGGTACAGTGACTGCCTATGAATAGACAAAGTGCAGCTCCTAACAGGTGCGGCTGATTATAATCAACTGAGTATATAGCTAGCACCCGATTAAGAGCAAGCCAGGCTTTAATCGCTGAAGAAGTTGAACATTCAGCTATCAGTTGGAGACCCAGCTGCTGTGGCAAGTAGACACAACCTCTCCGCTCTCTCCTTCAGGGAACGTGGGTTATGGTCATAACCAGGAACTTCAGATCGGGAATTTTTGACATTGTGTCCTTGACACATTGGGGAATGTGTATGGAAAACACCACAGCACTGTCACGCATTTGGTGAGAAGTTTGCCGAGCATAGTGTGAGTGCACAAGCATCACCAAAAACATAACCTTCCAACGTCCCCAGGCCCTTAATTATCAGAATATGGGAATATAAAAAAAAGGATTTAGAGGGTCATACAAGTCTTTTACCTATAGCTAACTGCAAACTATAGGGATTTTAGCGATATGCCAGTACATTGGGAAAGCGTGCCAGTCCCGAATGGGAGGGACGCTGCGGAGGCCACCTGCTACCCAAATGAGGAAACCTGGTGACAATATACATATTGATCTCTCTGGATTCAGCTCAGCAGATGTTGTCTCTTCAGTTGCGTGAGGCTTTTGAAGTAAAAAGTCTGTCTTGCTCTCCTTCAGGTGCTGGCTATAAACTCAGCTGATTATAAAAGGCATTCATTGGCCCATTTTTTTACTCTTCAGAGTGATTGGTCATCTGGCGATTCTCCGATGTGTCAAGGACACAATGTTGAAATTCCAGATTTGAAGGAGAACTAATCCTCTACTGCACAGATGTCAAACAGTTCCTGGAGGGCCACAGCTCTGCACTGTTTAGTTCCAACCTAAACACACCTGATCAAACTAATTGAGTCCTTTCAGCTTGTTTGAAATCTACAGGTAAGTGTTGAAGCAGGGTTGGAACTAAACTGTGCAGGGCAGCAGCTCTCCAGGAACTGAATTTGACACCCCTGCTCTACTGAATACAAGTGTTTCAAAACACTAAAGGTTTCAAAGTAATGAAACCCTATTTCATACATACCATATATTGTCATACTCAGTTCATTGTTTCACAAGTATGTGCAATTGTCATACAAGTGTAACACTGAAAATAAAATCCAGTTATTCTCCAAAATGTCTGAAAAACAATGCATATAATTTGTCTGTTGCTTCTCAGGATTTATACCTTATATTTTCATTACTAATTTCACAAACTTATTTCTCACTACATTGTTTCTTAATGCATGAACAATAATTTTGATAAACTTAATCCTTCTTTAGTGGGGAAATAGAATTATTTTGCAATATATTTATTCTACAATGCACACAATTACTCTGTTACTCTTTGATGTATATCAATTACACTATTTGATGTATATCAATTCATTTATTTGCAGTGTTTAAGGAATGTACATCATAAGTAACTGTAATTAAATTACCAACAAATTAAATGAATTCCTTACTTTACTTATTCAGTAGAAAAGTAATTACAGTAATTAGTTAATTTAAAACAATTTACACTCAACACTGAATATCACACACTTGTCTGATTAGTTCTCACAACCATTTACGGGCAAACCAGATCTTAAACAGATTGATTAACAAAATAGAGTGAATATATACATTTACAGTGATAGTTCACCCAAATATCAACATTTGCTGTACATTTTCTCATCATGTCATTGTAGTTTATATGCAATTTAGAGTGTTTATGTGTAATTTTATGTGTGGTCAAAATCAATCAATCAATCAATCAATCAAACAAACAAATAAACAAACAAAACTCACAATTACCTTACCAAATAAATCTTACAAAATGTTACAACATCATATTTACATGATAACTAAGAGTTTTAGCTAATAATTCAAATGAATATTTTTGTATGAAATATAAAACAGGCATACAATCAAGTTTTTAAGAAATGGCAGAGACAAGTATGAGAAACAAGTATTTGAACCTTGTTTACCACTTATGCAACATATATTGAATTTTGTTTTAATATAAAACAACATAAACATGTGAACAATCTCAAAGCGAGACATTTCATCTTTATTCAATTCAATATTCACACGACTGATCTGAAATCAACATTTGACACAATAACAACAACAACATGGCTTTCTCTCACATCATGCTTTTTTCTCTTATTTTTTCTTGATGCTAAAGATATTATGCAGGTAAAATGATACACTTCTATTTACTTTACAAAATGTGTCTTATTAATGACAAAATGTTGCATTTTTGCTCAATTGCTAAGTCATTGTGCATGATAAAAATGTATTTAAGGTTGACTAAAATACCACAAGCACCTTTATTATTTTATTTTTTTCCTATACCTGGTCTACTTTGACTTGTGCAGTAGGGTTTGCGCAGGCACTTTTCTTTGTAAAGTTGTTTGGGAGCTTTTTGTATTATGAAAGCACAAAACAAATAAGCTTAAATTGAACTGAATTATTGATTCTTCCCATGACCTCTCATCCAGAGCAGACATTTGTGAGAAAAAAATAAAATAAATAAATAACAGCACTGGCATGTGGTATAAGAAGAAATAAATCTCAAAGCCTTTTCAAAACGGATAGTACTTACTTAGGCTTTGAATTCTTAAATGACCCACTATATATTTGTGTTTAGGTGTGGGAGAATACTTTTTCTTCTCACTATCAAATGCCAAATAACCTTAATTATAGAATGACCCAGATACAGCTGGTTTTGAGGTTGGTCATGGGGTAAAGCTTTTGAAGGTGTCCTTTGGGGGGAAGGGTTGATAAAAAAAAGTTATTTCAACAATTTTTTAGCAATGTGCATACTCTATATGTAGCCTTCAATTTAAGTTTTTTTTTCTCATAAAGGTGCTAATTCTCATGAGTTTTTTCTTTTTTTTCCCGTTGGTTTTAGTTAAAAATAAGTTAAACTGTACAGTAGTATAACATACTTGAACTTCCCATAGATTTGTAAGCAGCATTTTGATGAATATGTAAATATTCTCAATAACAAAATGAGCACAACTAAAATAACAGACGTTAGAAATCAGAAGGTTTTTTTT
>CAIGQV010018227.1:20679990-20694041 GCA_903798115.1 Danio jaintianensis | reverse complement strand
TCTTGCTGTGAGGCGAACGTGCTACCCACTGCGCCACCGCGTCGCCCATTAAATTAGTTGAACAATAAAATTAACATTAAGACATTTTTTAATTAAAATCTGAAAAAATGGTGGCATGGTGGCTCAGTGGTTAGCACTGTCGCCTCACAGCAAGAAGGTCGCCGGTTCGAGTTCTGTGTGGAGTTTGCATGTTCTCCCTGTGTTTATGCTATGAGTACTTTCCGGATCGATTGATAATGGACTGTACTTATATATACAAATACTTACATATATGAATTATTTGAACCCTAATAGATGTGTAAAGCTTTTCCTTTACTTATATAAAAGAAAGACATATTGCCCACATTTCAGAGTCACAATGTCAGATTTATCAGCTCAAATATTGAAGAATAAATGTTACACAAGTGAATTGCCCTAAACCCCTCTAACAAGCAAGTCAAATCAAAGTTACATACTGACCATCTTTAAGATATGTCAGTGTGCATTCATTATGGGATTGTTTTTACAACTATGCCATAAAGAGTATTTAAAGAGTTGCATTCATTTTTGTCCAAGATATTGTATTGATAATGGCAGCACCTTCACTATCTGACCTGAAGCAGAACCACTCTGTAAATTATATTAGCTCACCCTAAAGACTTTCACTGGGATTTGTCATTTTCCTGAAATATGATAATTTATTAAAATAGTGTTGCTACTAGTAGTAAGACATTCCATAGATTGTTCTCATAAATACTTTGTCCTCATGAAAATGTAGCATTAGGGTTGCTATATTAGTAGATCATTGTGTCGTTGCTGTGCAACAAACATGGGATTGACTTTGATTCATTTGACCACCCATACCGATAAAATGTGTACACTGAATGACTGAAGCGGCACGGTGGCTCAGTGGTTAGCAGCCACACACAGCAAAAAGGTTGCTGGTTCATGTCCCGGCTGGACCATTTGGCGTTTCTGTGTGGAGTTTGCATGTTCACCCCATGTTTGTGTGGTTTCCTCCACATGCTCCGGTTTCCCCCACAGTCCAAAGACATGCGCTATAGGTGAATTGGGTAAACAAAATTGGTCTTAGTGTATGAGTGTATGTGTGTGTGTGAATGTGAGACTGTATGGGTTTTTCCCAGTACTGGGTTGCGGCTGAAAGGGTGTCTGCTGTGTAAAACATATACCGGAATAGTTGGCGGTTCATTTCGCTGTGGCAACCCCTGATAAATAAGGGACTAAGCTGAAGGAAAATAAATGAATGAATGAATGAATGAATAAAAATTGTTTCAAAGCCCTGTCAAATGTGTAAATATACATGTAAATTTGTGAACTTGACATAGGAAAAACAATGGGTTAGGGACTAATCTATCTAAAAAAACTACTATCTAAAAAAAGTCCACACACCAGTCATATACTATTTGTAGCAGTGAGATTCTCTGTTGTGGTCAAATTCTCTGCACTAGTTTACTGTATGTCATTTTGTTTGTCTCATTTATTTATTTATTTTTCTGATAAAACTACACTTGGTTCCTCAACTTTGGCTCACCCTAGTGGACTAATATTACAGAAGGTAATTATAGACCAGCTATGAGCCCAGTAGTCAAGGCACTGTCAAGGCAATCGTGCAATTGAGAATTATATGGACGTTCTGTGAACTTTCAAGCCAGGCAGTAGGCAATGATGTGACACTAATGGACATTTTCCGGCACGGCTTAAATGACATGTTGAATTACTTGATGTCTGAGAGTGATGTTCTGGGGTTGCCAACTGAATGTATGGTTGCTGTGCAGTTCATCACTGACTGTGGAAATTGCAGAGAAGGAGCTCTGCAATTTAATGATACCCGTCAGAGTCTCTCTGTGTCCTGGCCAACACGGACAGCCATGAAGGACATACATGACAGCTCAGTTACGGGCACAGAGACTATGCAGAAACTTCATACGCTCCATGTCATTTCCACTGAGGTGTTTACTCTGTTATAGCTGAAAAGGCTGTCCAGGATTCGTCTCCACCATGAGCCTCCTGATCTACGGTATTATTCTTATCCATCATGAACTCCTGACCCCCAGTCGTCTTCTGCTTGTCCTGTTCTGGCAGCTCCGGCATCATGGTCACTTCTTTTGACAGCTTTCCCATTTCAGTTGACTATAGCATGGCCAGCTGATGCCCTATGGGGTTCACCATGGCTTCACACCCCATGTTCTTTGCCACTGCTTCACGGTCTATGGGCACATCTGCTGCTACACAGTCCATGTTCTCGCTCACTGCTCCACAATCTAAGGGCTTGGCCTCTGCTCCATGTTTAGTGCTGTGCCCCCATACCTTCCCCCGGTACTCCTTTGCTCCACCACAACCCTGGACTTTGTTTCGCTAGACAGAAGCTGCTCTTTGAGGAGCTGTTCCTTTTTCTCATTGGCTGGTGTGGTCAGTCTATGTATTTAAACTGATTTAAACTCTCTCAAGTGTGGCTTAATATTGCCTGCTTGTTTATTGTGTAACCCACTTCTGGTAAGTGTGTTTAATCCAGTTTTCAGGTTTAAGCCATGTTCGGGTCAGCTCTTATTAGTTTTGTATCTTCATTCATTCATTCATTTTCTTTTCGGCTTAGTCGCTTTATTAATCTGGGGTCGCCACAGCGGGATGAACCGCCAACTTATCCAGCATATGTTTTACACAGCGGATGCCCTTCCAGCTGCAACCCATCGCTGGGAAACATTCATACACACTCATTCACACACATACACTACGGACAATTTTTTTTTTTTAGCTTACCCAATTCACCTATACCGCATGTCTTTGGACTTGTGGGGGAAACCGGAGCACCCGGAGGAAACCCACGCTAACACGGGGAGAACATGCAAACTCCACACAGAAATGCCAACTGACCCAGCCGAGGCTCGAACCAGCGACCTTCTTGCTGTGAGGCGAACGTGCTACCCACTGCGCCACCGCGTCGCCCAGTTTTGTATCTTGTTTATGGGAATTTTAATAAAAAAAAAACTAAACTTGGGTACTGCACATTGCCTTAACTTAGTAAAACAAAACAGATAGAAACATATTAAAAGTAAATCTAAATATTAACTAAAATATTAGTTGGAGCCAACTAAGCTGTCAGCCTCTGCAGAGATTGCCTTGTGTAAACAATTCCAAGATGTTTGTAGAAAGCTGATACAGAAATCATGCTTTACATTTGCTGATACATTTCTATACCCATCATGTTATAGTTTTTGTCATTGTATAAAAAAACACCACAGTTGGTGTTCATTTTCCGGCTGAATATGGAGAAAATCTGACATCTAGTGGCGATGGTTAAAATTTGTAATACTTGTTGAACTGTGACATCTAGTGGTTTTTCAAGTTATCAAACAGCAGACAGCTGTGTTTGCTATGCTAACAAAAACGTTTAACTAGTTAAGTGTGTTGAGTTTAGTTACCCTTTTAGTCTAGCCACCGTTCTATGAGACAAATCCCCATAGAATTTAAAAGAGTTTTAATATTTATAATAAGAATTGTATTGATTTTAATGAAACTCGAATCGTCCTTGTGAGTGTCTACTGGTAATTTTTTTTGCCTTCTATTGGTGGCATCATGTTATCCAAAAACATGTTCCAAAACCATTTAAATTTAGCTTACTGGTTTTAATGGTAAACATTTAATGGTTTGTGATGCATTAGTGGAAAATGCATTAGAACTTCTGTGATTATTATTATAAATTTAATTTAATTCCATTTGTGCCTTTTTCCAGTGTTTAGGCTGAAGTAGACCATATTTTTGTTGGATTTTGCTGAACTGGATGATGAGTAATCAATGATCAGTCTATTTTTTCTACCAATAAGAAACTTGTTATTTCATAACCTATTGCACAGGTAAATTGAGTACAGTTTGTTAGACTTTGGAATTTACCAATACAAACACAGATTTATGTAATTTAGACAGAGATTTTGAAATCATGAAAGGATTGCCAGTGTTCAAAGGTGCAGTTGTTTCAGTATTTCTGTGATTTGTTGATGACAGTCTTATCTTGAGTATAGCCTACTGCGTTTTCTGAGAGATTACTAGACTTACACATGGTCTAGTAAGCAGCAGTACTCATGATCTAATAATTCTGTCACGAGATATTTGTGTACATGTGGGATTAGACCAGCTGAAGTTTCTCTCCACATATTTCAGCAGCTCATTGAAGAATATTGGAGATGGCGTCTGAGAAAAAGGACACTGGTGAAGTTTTGAAGGATCAGGTAATGTTTCATAGTGAGACAGTTGGCGTCCTCTTGCTGACGGCTCAGTTTTTCTTTTTGAAGGTTGTTGTCTTTCACTTTTTAATATGAATGCACCTGTTATTTCTTGAGGGTCGGTGTTGTTTATCAGCATGTCCACAACTTTTCTAGTCTATTTTAAAGGTAGATCACACAAGTATGACAAAGTTTAAAGTAAAAACTGACTGTTTAGTTTTTTTTAATGTACTTTTTATACATTTTACTCTGCTGATTATAATTTTTGAGTAATTAATGCTTATTTTACTTATGGAAATTCTGTTAAATTAATGACAAGAATCAATATGAACGTGTTTTTCCTTACAGAACGTATTTCTTCGAATCCTCAATATTCGATCTGTCAATGCTGCTCTGGAATCTATTGAAAAGACATACATCAGTACGAAGCAGTCTCATCCCATTATAAGCTCTGTTTGTGGCCTGTATGAGAAAGGTGTGAGCAGGGCTGGAAACCTGGCTGTGTGGAGCATGAAACCTGCCCTTTATGTGCTACAGCCCCAGCGTGAGTCTCAGTCTTCTTCTTCACATAATAATACTCATTATTATTATATTAATGTATCTGTCTATGAATGAATAACATCAGCAGTCTCAAAACTTCTAGTCTCCAACAAAAGGGATTTACTCTATCTAACATAGAACACTTCTCAGGACCTAAAATCATTGAACTATCATTACAAGGGTCAACATTGAATCGAAAAGGTTTATGAAAATTGTCTAAAACTTTTGAACAAAAAGACTGCTCATTCTTGTTTTTTGCCATTTTATGAACCACTTGTGTCACTGATGAAAAACACCATCGTCATATTTTGACTACAACTCTGACTAGTGTTTTTGTTTGTAATATTATTTGGTAAATATAAATTTGGTTCATTTGATGTATCCATTTAGTGGCTTTATTTTAAATGTCAATTTATTTTACAGATCCATAAAAGACTAATATTTATACTTTTTTTTTCTGAGATTTTAACAGATGACACTTTTATGACAAAAAAATAAACCACTATAATAAACCACTAGATAAACCAAATACAAGAATTAACAAGTAAAATGATCAGTAGTTCCATAAACTATTTGTGTTTTCAACTCAATCAGCAGGCAAATGTGCTTAAATGCAAAGGAACAGACACTGCAATTTTCTAGTTTGCCAATAAATCTGTCAGTAAAATATAGGTAGAACAATGCAAATGAATTAGCCCATGCAGTGTCTTATTTTTGTATAGAAAGTGTTTTAGTGAGATCCTGCCAATTAGAAAATGTGCTGAGACTTTAATGAGCTGTTTTGGTCTACAAACATGGATATTGATGCTTCAGTGAGGGACTTTCTGTCTAGACACAGTGTGACACATTAATTATTTCTGACATGTAGTGATACTGAGCTCCTGAAAAGTCAATGTTAAATCTAAAACTTTAGTGATGTGTTTATTGCACTGAATGCATCTTACTTGATAAATCTATTGCAATTTAATTGTGATGAATGATTTAATGTTATCAGATAACAGTAAAAGTTCATTTACTTAAGTTTTTGAGGTTTTCGAAGTTGAGATTTTGGATTTTTTTGTCTTTTAATAGTCTTTCATATGTATTTATTGTTTTTTGTAGTTTAATTTAATGAAGACATCAAAAATACACTTAACAAGCATTTTTTTTGTGCCACTTTATCAGTTTGTGTCAGTAGATTTCAATTATGATAGCCTTTTTTTCTCCTGCGCCGAGCCAAAAATCTCCTCTTTGAATCTTATTAAGAAAGAAAGAAAGAAAGAAAGAAATTTTTATTTGAGCCCGATCCATTGTTCGGATTTTTGAGCTAGAACTATATGCTTATTGGTGCATTTTTTATTAAATAATGCTTATTTGAATATTTAAACATAACATTTGTACAACAAGTACTATTCACTTACAATGTTTAAGTTGTTGTTTTGCAAATGTCCCTTTCTAAAGGCCTTATCAAACATTATGTTATGTTATGTTATGTTATGTTATGTTATGTTATGTTGTTATGTTAAAAGTCTTTTTTCTTATTGAGATTTTGTAGAAATAGATTCAGATGAATTTAAATTCACAGTTGAGATATGTAGTGCAATTGGTTATAGTTTGCCATTGCAAAACTGAACACTGGGGTCAGTGTTTGAGATTATATGACTAATTGGGCAACAATGTTAAATATTTGAGTTTTTCAAGGACCCACTTGAGCATTACAAAAGACTAATCTGCCGAGAGACCTTATTACATTTTACTAAAGCTTTGACTTGCCTGTGTAGATTCCATTTTTGTAATGAGCTAATGTTTGGACATTATATAGTCTGGTGCTGGATTATCCATTTTTCAGTATGTAATGTAACAGCAGCATTATAAAAAACTAGATGTTACATAGAGTATGTAAACTGAATTACATCATTCTTTTGTTTTAATTTTTAATAATAATGTAGTATATTCTACAGTGAGGATCTATTAAATAAATGAAAATTAAAATAAAAATATTCATCAAAAATCATGAAAAAAATACATCATGATTTCCATGAAAATGTAAGCAGGACTACTGTTTTACAGCATTAATAATAGTAAGACATGTTTTCTGAGCACCAAATCAGAATGACTTCTAGATCTGTCTAGCTGCCACTAGCAAAGGATAAAAATAGCATAGGTTTGCAGTATATGCTAAAAGATGCTGTAGTGTGTTTTAATATATGTTAAATCATGCTATCAACGTGAAGCATGTTACAAGCATGTTAAAATCAAATCATGATTACATTTCAGCATAAAACAAGTTTGGAACCCATTTGTAAACATTTTAGTCATGTGCTTAAGCATTATATGGTTAATTAATGCAAGAAATGCGGTAATATGCGTTAACACACTGTTAAATGTGTAAATGTGTAAACATCCTGCATCTCACTAATTCATCAATGTGCTAAATGTTAAAATATGCTAAAACAATTAAAAGCATACCAGCAGTTTGTTTAATCAATTCAATAGCATGCTAAAGCATGCTAGCAATGTGGTAATCTGTGCTAACACTCTGTTAAATGTGTATATTTATGCTAACAACATAGGCTATATTCAGTAACAACAACAAGTTAACTCATGCTGACATAATATTAAAACATGCTATAATGCTACGTTACGTTAACCCCATGTTATTCTTGTTAGTAACATACTAATGTGTTAAAAAGATGTTAGCAAAATGCTAATGCAAACAAACAAATAATGAAAGCAAATTAACAATGTAATAAAACATGCAAGCAATGTTATTAAAAAGAAAACACATAGAAATTACTGTTCAGTGCCCCAGCAAACACATAACAATAGATTTTATTTTATTGTTGTTATATTTATTTTTTTGTTTTTATCAGTTTGAAAACAGCCTTGGTGAGTATATAAATTTGTTCAATGGTGGATTTAGAAATTAAAGGTCAGCCTCATTAAGTTATTAGGCTCATTAAGTTAGTAAGGCTTAGTGTTAGCTAGGGAAACTCTTTGAAAGGAACATTTAACATTTTTAATGAATGCATATGCTTCCATAGATGGAAAAGTGTTGCACCTGCAAGTTATAAAACATTAACCTGTCTCACATACTTGTATACAAATACTCATAGTTGTAGCAGCAAACTCACTGGCCTGCAAAGGACTGGACCGACTGGAGGAGAAGGTACCAGCATTGCAATCTCCACCTGCAGAGGTAAAATGATTTGGATGTCTAAATCTGTTTGATAATAGGACTCTCTAAGTTGTTAAGTGGTTTTCTTTAACTGTGGGCAGACATTTAGCTGATGTGGGTAGTTTGTTTGCTTCTCCCACAACAGCTGGCAATGAATATAAAGGAGCTAATGTCTTTAACCCTGGAAGCCGCCAAGGATGGAATCACCTGTCCAGTCAAACGCAGCTCTAATGTTGTACTGGCCAAGGCTTCTTCAAGGTACCAGCAGAGTAAGAACTCTGTGAGTGGTGGCATACAATGCATCCTGAACAGCAAGCTTGTCTGCTTGGCCGAGCGGAGAGTCAGCAGGGCTCTAAGTCTGACAGAGAACCTGATCGACTGCATCCTTCCTGGAACTTCAGACAAGACAGGTATTTTAATTATGTTGTGGTTATTCTGGCCCATCTATTCCTACAATACATAGCCATATGGTATTTCGTTTGGAAAATACATATAAAGTACTGCGTTCAAGTATGGCTGAATAATTGTGCTTTTAAAGCTGGGCACTAGTTGTCACTGAACCTTCATTGTTGAAGTAATGAATTCCCAAAAGATGACTTCTTTGATAATTTTGCATGGGTTCACAATAATACTAGAAGCTCATGTCAACCATATAAAAAAAAAAAAATGTAAATCTAAAATCAAAATATGGGCCTATAAACAATTGGTGACAACTCTGTCTGGCTCACAAACGCATACGATAAGTGATAAGATAATTTAAGACCACATGCAAGACTGAAAATGGTACCCTGCAATAAATATTTTAAATAATCTGCCATTCAAATGGTCCATATGCTGAAAGCTGATTTACAGTGAAAGGACAAAAACAAAAAAAAGATTATGTCTGCTGACCTGTATCCTGCTCTCTCATTGGGTGTAGGTCATCACTGATATGTTTTTCTCTCTGATCAGTTTTTGATAATTCACACTGTGTGATTGTCGCTAGAGTGAATGAGCACCGATTTGCCTGTGACCTTGGGCTCTTGTCTGCGATTTCACAAAACCTGTCAGCGAGCGAAAATAAGGGCTACAATTTTGCAGTGGTGACTTGGCATAAGGCACACCTGTGCAATAATCATGCTGTCTAATTACCATCTTGATATGGCACACTTGGGAGGTGATATATTATCTCAGCAAAGGAGAAGTGCTCACTAACATAGATTAAAACAAATGTGTGATGAATATTTGAGAAATATATGCTTTTTGTGTGCATAAATTTTTTATTTTTTTTTGAAGTTCAGCTCATAAAAAATGGAGACAAAGAGTGTTGCTTTTATATTTTTGTTGAGTGTATTTGTAAGGGATAAAGTAGATCCAAGAAGTTGCTAACCCAGAATAAACCCAACAAGCTTATCAGTAGCCCAACGCAAAGTGGGGGGCTGTTGTATAAAGGCAGACACACCAAGCTACTGCCTAATGCCCGACTGTTGGTGAACGTTTGTCCGGTTAGTTGGTTTGTTTTTTTGCACGTGTCGGCTCTTGTTTGTTAAATGTCAGAGCATGTAAAATCGGCATCGGCCGATGGTGAAAGAGAGCATTCTAATTGGCTGAATCCGAGCGTGAGAACAAAAAAACTGAAGTAATGAAACCAAGCAAATGACTCAAGTCAAGAGGAAATGCAAAGAAGCCAGCTGTAAGTTTGCTGCATTTCTCAAATATTTGCAAATGATATGAATTGTTAGAGTGATATTAGATTGTCAGACGTATTTGCATGTACGTATCTCTCCGTGAGAGACAAGTATGGTGAAAATGGTACTAAACACTGCTTAGTTTATGGTTTGTATGTGCGCATCTCATCCAGTTTACTTTTGTGGAATTAAAAAACAGCCACCTGCGGGTGCGGAAAGACACATTCTCTCGCACAGGTGCAGAACACACACTCTGATTTCAGTCAGCTGTCATCTGTTTGGTGTGTTCAAGCTAAATTTTTTGGTCCAGATAGGCAACAACACAGTTGGCTTTTGTCTTCACTAGTTCTTTGGGGTCAGCTTGTCGTGTTCCTGTAATAGACCAGTTTCCAGGCTCTGTGTGCTCTAGTTTATTGTTAACATCTTGAATGGCCGACATATGAGCAAGCGATTCAGAAGGCTGAGGTCTTAAATGGGTCTGAACCCTCCATCTTTCTTTTGAACAAACTAAAGAAGTCAGACTTGCTGTTTACTGGGGAAACCATCTCGACCACCCATTTTGAACTCTTTGAACTGAGTTTAAACTTTGAGATGGAAAATGTGAGCTTTGATTTCCCATACTGAACTATGGAGAATGCCACTGAAGTGTGGTGGTCTGTATTAATTATTAGCTTAATTTTATTATTTTTTAGAACCCAACTTGACATTCCGGTAATGGCTACCCTGGTTGCTATAGTCATGACTCAAGAGGCTCTATTTTTATGAGTGGTGACTCCTAGAGTGAGAGGGGAGTTTGCATTTGTGTGACCTGTGTGAGGCAGAGGAAATTTGCACTTTATTAGAGTGTGTGGATATACCATGTGCAGAACTGTGAATTGTTGGAGTCCACAGGTCTGAGGTGAGAAGTGGATGAGATAACTCAGGGGGGGTTTGGCTGAGGTGAGAACTATCTCTTTCTTCCTTCCAGCAGCACAGGCTGACTTTGCGGTCCCGGGTCCATCACCAGACAGGTCAGGACCCTTGGTGCTTAGGGAAGCATCTTGTCACCTTAGGTTTCTGCAGCTCAGGTTTAGGTTTTGCTGCTACTGCACTGGTTTGGCAGGCTGCTGAGCGGGCATAGGTTTCTGGTGGCTGTGTGTGATGAAACTGAACACTTTGGGAGGAGTTGCATCACTTAAAATGACCTCTGAGCCTTGAAGAAATGTTCAGAACCTGTCTACAACTGTACCAAATATACCTTTTGGCAGTGGTGAATTAAGAAACAGCATCTTCTCAGCATCTTTAAATTCAGCAAGGTTGAGCAGAGATAATATTCGAGCACAGCCACACTAAATACTCATTGGCTTACTGTTTGCTTGGGCCATTGGCTAGTCGCTTGGAGAGCCAGGTCTGTGGAAGCATGGTAATAAGTTACACTGTAAGATCTCAGTTGTCATAATGTCAGACTAAATGTCAATGAGGATATGCCAAATACGGACATGCAAGGAACGCCTCCTGGAGTATGACATCATCCCTCTGTGTCTCATTCATTATCCTGCATTCTGAAATAATACCTCATGGCACGCTTTAATAATTGGCTATTGGTTCTTGGTTTGACATTCATTGTAGCTAAAGTCACACTGCCGGAAAGTGTGGTCAATTCTTCTAACTCTGCCAGAATTTCTTCTTAGGGAAAAAACATTTTCACAATGGCCATTAAGCGGCTGTCAGTAAATACATCAAACTAACAATTAAAGACCACACATTTTTGCCTAGGATTACAGGATTTTTAAAAAATTTCCAAAGTGTTTCAGACAACCAAATTGTGGCTGTAATTGCAGAGCTTACACAGCTCATCTGTTCTTGTAAACGCTGGTTTATACTCAACACGTTCCCTTGGGTCCGTGCAGCGAATGTGGCATAACACAGTGTTGGCAGATGTTTGTTTTGGGTGCGCGCAACATCATTTCGGCTGGCGGAGTACACATTTTTTGTAACTTTGTGTGTGACTCCACATCCGAAGATGCATGACAAGGACCCAAGTCTGTCCAAGGTGGGAAAATTTGCACGTGCAACACGTTGAGAAATACAAAACAATTGCCTGATGTGAAGTTCTTCCTTTGAAGCTTTGAGGAAAAACAGTGCATATATTTTGTGCACAGAATATCTAATGCTTTTTAATAAATATATATATATTTTTCATTTTAGTTGTTTTAGTTTAGTTGTATAAAAGTTTTTGCATTAAAGAGTTAGCTTGGATATATAAAATGTAGCCTAAGTTACTCATTGAAACAACTGTATTAAAAGCAAACATTTTCATGAGTGTCCTTCAATATTATCCACAACCTATTCATTTTTTATATAACTAAATTTATTCATTTAGCAGCTCCACTTGCTGACTTCTTCTTCCCCACGGTTCTGCCATGACAGTTACATCGAGTCGCACCCTGTTACAAATAATATTACAAAGGCGAGCGTGTCAAGTATAAAAGCCTTCACAACTCTAGGCCCGTGCTGCGGACCCAGGTGAAAGTATAAATAAGCCTTAAGAGCTAAGGACTCCTGGTAACTTCACCATTACCTCATTGTAAGTCTTCCTTTTGTCCTGGAATTCTCACTGCTCAGCTTCCTCAAGATTCTCATCTGCAAAACAAACAGACAGTATTAGTCCTCTAGTGGATATTATTGACTGTGTCTCTACCATAGGTCTCTACCTTTACTTACAAGTTGCATTGTGTGGTCTTGAAGACTTACCACTGTTTTTTGTTTTGTTTTGTTTTTTTACCTTATTGATTTATCCTTCACACAGCTACATTTATAGCTGCAGCTACAGCCATATTATAATGGTTGATTGTGTACTGTACTGTACTGTACTGTTGTGGTTAAAGTCTTAGAGTCATGGACAAAGTTTGATTGAATAAGTGTTGATCCATTGGAAGAAATATAGTAGCCTTGTTTCTTGTCTGCTGTCTGTTTATTGTAATGTTTCATCTTTAAACATGCAATGTGTGTCTGTTCCGCTACAGAGATATGTCCTTTAGCACGTATTCACATTCATGGCCTGAAATTGCATCATTTGTTAAGAGGTTGTTTTAAAGAGCGTGATTCATCACATCATTATTCAGTATCTCTTCCTCTGAGACATTCAGTTGTTCTTAACTGCATACTTTTACTGTTTGATGGAACTAAACTCGTTAGTCTTTGAACTTTGCCTCTTTTTGAACTGATCCCTAGAGCTTGTATTTGATGTCTGTTAAGAGAGCAATACTCTTAAACTAAAAGTATTAAAGAATGTGTATTTATAGATAGAAAGAACAAATGCTAACATTTAACAGAAAGGAGGAATTAGCTGATTGGATTGTCTAACTAATGAATCCCATTTCCACCACATGAAAAAATATCATGGTTTTGTAAATCACAATAATCACAAACACACACACACATGCACACGCGCGCACGCACACACACACACACACACGCACGCACGCACGCACGCACGCACGCACACACACACAAATCACAAAATAATAATTATTACATAAAATAAACCAAAAATCATAAATGTTGCAGTATAATGTGTGATATTAAGAAAGTATAGTGGTTATTAATAGTTAGAATTAGTGTTTATGTTTTCCATTCTAATTTTCATTTAATTTTATTTAATTACATAAATCAAAGTTTTGAATTTTTTTATACTTAACTTCAAATTTTGACATTTTAACTGTAATTTAAAATTTAGTTTATGTTTTACTTGATTTTATCTTAGTTAACTTTATTTTATTTATTTGAGTGGTGAAAGTGGTTTTAGCTTTAGTTAACTACAGTATAACTACATATATTATTATACTATAATATATAATGGTATTATAATATATTATACTATTACTATAATAACTGTTTGACAATTTCTTTAAGTGACTTTTGCACCTTTCTGCTCAGATGCAATGATTCCCTCAGAAACAAGACTCTTTTTGCTTTATCTTTTGTTTAGCCCTGAGTGTGAAAGTGTGTTAATTCTGTTAAACTGTTAAACTGATAATTCTTTCCTCACGTGTCCTTAAAGAAGCAACATGTTGCTGGTTATTTCTATCCCAATTCAATGAGAGCATTTTTTTCATGCTTGTACCTTTCTCTGGCCATGTTTAATGGTACATTCAGCAGACAGAATCTGTTTAGTGTGTGTTTTGTCTGCCTTGGTAAATTGAATTGGAATGCATTTAAGGTTGGATATCGAGCGAGAAACCCTGAGATCAGTGGACATGTGCGTCTTTATTACATTGGCTGCTGTTTGTTCTGTTTATACAGAAAGAGGAAGTGCTTCCTGAGGAACTTATTTTTTTAACCCTTACATCATCCCTAAATCTGCCCTGAAGAGAGTGCAAAAAAACTCTCTTCACTTCCGCCAGCTTTGTGTTTTTGTTATTTCCTTGCCTGGCGGAATTCATGTCAGTAGTGAGCCATACTGTCACAGCAATATATATATATATATAT
>CAIGQV010018227.1:20635807-20679590 GCA_903798115.1 Danio jaintianensis | reverse complement strand
GGCCACACTACACTTCACTTCACTTCACTTCACTTCACTTCAATTATTATTTTCTTTTTACTGTAGAGAATGATGGAAGTATGGGAGAGCAACAGGAACCTTATATTGGAGCTTCTGGCCCCGTGCCAATCTTCAGCAGGCTTGGAGCTCTGGCCAACACCATCTGCAAACGTGCCTTTGAGAAGACATCTGCACAGCTCCAGCAGTCCACACACCAGGGTCACACACTGGTCAAGCGGATCCCTGGCCTGAATCCTCTGGTAAGGAGCAAAGGCTATTTAGCTCTGTTAGTTTGTCTTTCCATTGTTGTGCATCTCGCTTTTTTTGGAAAGCACAGTTGTGCATTCCCCTTGCTCAATTAGTACACTTAGTACACCAGATCACTATGTATCCACACTCTGCCAATAATGATAGTCCAATACTGAGCACATGAGCCAGAACCTGCATTCACTCCCTACTGCACCATTGTAATGTTGTCGCATGGCCAATTATAAACAGGGTTGTGAGGATGATTTAAATGAAAATATTACATTAAAAATATATATGAAAATAAATCTGTGATTTTAAAGCTGTAGTCTGTAAATTCTTTGGTTAAATAATATCTGAAATTCCACTGTTCAAAACTACATCTTTAGCTCAACTCATAACTGTAAGCTGTAGTTTTTTTTTTTTATTAAAGTGGTTCTAGTAGGTTTTTGTAATAAATATGAATGGGGCTCTTTTCATCTTTACATCATTACAAGTATTTATATTTAAAATCATTACATACATTTTACATAGTTATGTCTGTATACATACAGTTGAAGTCCTGTCTATATTGCATGTAAGCAGCTGCAGGTGGTGGTTTGCAGCAGCTGCATTAAATGATACAGAAGTGAAGTGAGTATTGTCATTTCTGGTTACCCATACTCAAAATTAGTCCTCTGCATTTGACCCATCCAAGTGAGAAGTGAGAGCACACACACACACACACACCTGGAGCACCCATTGCTTCCAGCACAGGCGAGTAATTAGAGGTTAGGTGCCTTGCTCAAGGGCATCTCAGTTGGGTATCAAAGACAGGAGAGAGTCAAGTACATCCGCTCCTGCTGGAACTGGGATTCCTGTTTCCTAACCATTAGGCCACATCTGCCCCAGGGTGAAAACGAAAATCATCAGATTCTCCCATAATCAAAAGAATTTGGACTGCAGAGTGGCTGCAAATTCGGCAGTCATGACAATAGAGATTAGACTGTACAGATATTGATAGTAAAATACAAATGGACTGCTACATTTAACAATTGCTTGATGTTTAAAGTACATTCACACATTTTATGTGCATATTTATTAAAAATATATATTTTTTCTCTGTTTTAAGGTTGACTTTACCATGAGTACTATGAGGTCCATAGGAGGTATAATAGTGGGTCTCCCAAGCTCAATGGCAGCGTTTTTGAAAAATGGCCAACAGCACAGTCCCCTAAAGGAGATGGCCAATGATGAACATGAGCAAGTCAAGGTCAGTGGGATTTTTTATCACTTTTTTTATTCATTTTTTTTGTAATATGAGACTCTTGTAAATAATTACCACTTAATATAAGGGGGTTGTTGTTCACCCAAAAATAAAATTTATTAATATTTAAATTTCACTCAGGTAACAAGGTGTAGGTCTTTTTTTTTTTTTTGGTGATTCATAAAATGCAAGTGAACTACTACTAGCTTTGCGTGTCAAAAACATATACAAAATGAATCCCTGTGATTTCTGATAGTACACTGAGGCCTTATGAAGTGAAATGGTCAGTCTGTGCAAGAAATTGCACGTTATTTGCAACATTATAACATTTAATCCACAGCCGCTGTCCATAATGTACCTAACAATCTAAAACAGTTATGTTGACCTGGAGAAATTGTCAGCCAATCCGAACACTCTTACTGTTCCCCTTCATATGGGAACTCCAACTCCGCCGTCACAGCCCGTTCCACTGGCTAGTGAATGCGCCGAGCCCCCCCGCAGGAAGTTGACGCTCCTGTTATGGGTCGCCGTAAAGTCCGGTAATCGGACCGCGAAGCGAACCTATGGCGGGCCACTTGGAGAGGAGGAGAACCGCTCCTTTCCCCGGTGGAGGGCCGGGGCTCACCCCCGAGCAAATGTAGAGATCGGAAAAGAGCGGCTTTTCCTCCCTCTGGGTGTGGAAGCCCAATTGATGCCAGCTTGGGACGCGCTGCCTTCCAGCTCTCAGCTTTGGTGCACTTCGCCACAGGCTTTGAGGGTGCCAAAGGATGAGCTCCTTTCTCGCACCTCCAGCCTCTCTGCGGGATCCTGGGAGGAAGGTAAGAGTCAATCTCTTATTTTCAGATCTTCCTCGGGACGCTCTGCTTCCCGGGGTGAGCACTCCCCATCCCGAAGCTGCCCCTCTGCGGGTACGTCAGCGATCGTTCCGGTGATGCTGCTCGTTCGGACTCTGTCAGCCTGGTTAGCGCTGCTCAGCCCGTCGTAGTAGCTCACACGGACGGTCAGACTCGGCTATGCGTTTCAACGCGCTGTTGGCCTCCCGAGTTCACGGGTGTGTATTTAAGCGGTCATCGCTATGCCACCCCTGTCTCGCGTGAGAAGATTGTTATCATCCTGGCTAAGGATACAATCGAGCCGGTCCCTCCAGCCGAGATGAAGAGTGGGTTTATGCCCCCACTCCATCGTACCCAGAGAGCGGTGGGTTATACCAATCCTATCTGCGCGTTTTGATCTGTCATCTGTTCAGGATGCTGATCAGGATGCTCGTGCAGAAACTTATCCCCCAGTGCGTCCGTCCGCGGGATTGGTTGCAGCTATAGACCTGAAGGACGCTCACTCCATGTCTCGCTCTCTCCCTCCTTATAACCATGTTTTTACCGGTGTGTGACGGGGCCCGAGCATGGCAGTAAATGGTCCTCCCCTTCGGGCTCTCCCTGTTCCATGCGTGGAGGATAACCTGTGCCTCTTTGGCGCACGCGCATCGGCATTTTTTGATTATTCATTGACTGGGTTAAATTTTTTCAGACCTTTGAATTAGTCGATTATGCATAGGGACCTGGTGCTCTGGCACCTCGGCCTGTTGGGGTTTCGGGTCAACCGAGAATGAGCAAGCTCTCCCCCGGGCAGAGCTTCTCTCATCTTGGGTTGGAGCTGGACCCGGTTTTCATCACAGTGCGCTTTTAGCGCGTTGGGCTAGTGCTGCCCTGTCCGTTTAATTCGGCAGTTATAGTGGTTTCCCTGAAGTTTTTCAGAGGCTCCTGAGGCATATGACATTTTGTAGCCGCTATCATGCCGCTCAATTGTTCATATGAGACCACTTCATCGCTGGCTTCGCCGCATGTCTCAGCTTTCTCGCCATCTGCTCCTCTGGAGTCATGTGGCTTAATAGCTGCGCGCCGTTCATATCCCATACGAGCTCTACCATGCCAGCTTACATGCTCTTCCGACAGTTACGTTTCTGGGGGAATGGAGACTCCACCCCGGCACAGTCCAGCTGTTATGGGCACGCTTCAGAGAAGCCCAGGACATCCTGCCGCTTCTCCCGAGCGGCCCTTCCCCAGCTGCTTTCCCTGCTCTGCACGGATGCGCTGGCTCTCAGCTGGCCCCGGGTTTACGCAATATGTGTTTTTCCCCAGTGAGCCTGCGCACACAGACTCTGTGCAAGGTCGGGGAGACGAGGTGCTGGTCTCGCTCATTGCGCCTCCTTGGCCCAACCGGACCCGTGTTTCCAGACTCACACTCCTCGTGATGGCCCTCCCTGACGAATTCCCCGGAAGAAGTACTCCTTTTTCTGGGACGGGCACCCTCTGGCACCCGCGCAGTGTTCTGGAACCCCCATGGAGGGTTTCTAGACAGAGCGCGGTGGACTTAGGTGACCTATCAGTAGATGGTTAACACCGTCACTCAGGCTAGAGCACCCTGTATAGGCAAGCCTATGTCCTGTAGTGAAGTCTATTCGTTGTGTGGAGCTCTTCTCTCTGAGAAGAACCCCGGACATGCCAGATTAGTGTTGTGTTTTCTTCCTTCAGGATAACTGGAGCGCAGGCTGTCACCCTCCACACTGAAGGTTTGGCGTACTGCCATCCCCGCTCTCTGTGGGGCGGCGGATGATAGTGCACTGGGAAAGCATAACCTTATCAGCCGGTTCCTCAGAGGCACGTGGCGCGAGATGGTTAATTCCATCCCCGCCCCCCTCTCTTGCCCTCTTGGGATCTCTCTAACCCCAGGGGTTATGGTTAGGTCCGTTGAGCCACTCGACTCAGTATCTATAAGTTTTCTGTCCATGAAGGCAGCTCTGCTGGTCGCGTTGGTATCGGTCAGGAGGGTTAGGATTCCGGTGGCATTTTCGGTCAGCAAATCGTGCTAGAACTATGGACCGGCCTACTCTCACGTTTACCTGAGACCCCGGTTCAGCTTGTGCCAAGGTTCCTACCACCCCTTTTAATATTAAAAGTGGTAGAGACCCTGCAAGCGCTGTCTGCGGAGGAGGCAGACCCAGCCCTTTTATTGCTATGTCCGAGCACTGCGCTTAATGTGACACGTAGAGCATACGTCTTTAAGCAGCTCTTTTCTGTTATGATCGGCAGAAGGGAAGTGCCGTATCAAAGCAGAGGTTGGTCCATTTTATAGTTATGCCATTGCCCTCGCCTCATGTGCCAGGGCAAGCTGTGTCCCCCGGGAGAGAGAGCACACTTTCCTCCCGATTACTGGGTCACTCCGGTCAATCGGGACGAAATTAAACTCTGTGTCAAAAACACTTGCTGCGCCATGTTCCCTAACCCGGAGATACGTGCGCCTTTTCTATTCTGCTAGTAAGTTTCTCGCTTGGCGAACCCTAGAGAATTCCTCCGAGGCCCCCAGCACCCGACTCAGAGGAGGAGCCGGGAGCCTGGCTCAGTGTGATGTCTGGTATGCCCACTCTTGGTCTACCCACATGCTGAGGTTCGGTGCCAGCTATGCGCCGTCCCCGATGGTGATCCCATATGCTTATTTCAGCCACGGAGTGTTCCCCCTGACCAGGCGGAGCCGTGTCTTCCCTACCAGCTAACCAGCTTATCATATGTAGCACTCCCCCTCCATAGAGCTAGTCCATATGTCCTTATTGCCATCAAGTCTCCCCTCTTGGGTAGCAGGTGGTCTCCGCAGCGTCCTTCCCCTTCGGGGACTGGCACGCTTTTCCAACGTACTGTCGTATTTCTAAAATCCCTCGACTATATTAGCTAGGTAAAAGCACATTTACGACCCCCGATCTAAATTGTAATTATTCCCATGTAATGGTAATTTTTTGGGCCTAGGGGACGTTGGAAGGTTGCGCTCTTGGTGATGCTTGTGCGCTCACGCTATGCTTGGCAAACTTCACATCAGGAGCATGACGGGCTTAGCTGCTGTGGCGTCTCCCGTAGTCTGTTAACAGACGCATGTTGGAGTTCCCATATGAAGGGAAACGTCCTGGTTACGTACGTAACCCACGTTCCCTGAATAGGGAACGGAGATGTGCGTCTCCACTGCCACTGCTCTTCAGCAGGCAAATTCTAGTGCTCGCTTCTCAGCTGGCAGCTTATATAGCACTAATGGCTCATCACTGTCAGCTGTGGAGCTGAGCTCTGCCAATTCATTTTGGCATTCATTGGCCCGTTTTTTTACTCTTCAGAGTGATTGGTCGTCTGAAGTACTCCCGTAGTCTGTTAACAGACGCACATCTCCGTTCCCTATTCGGGGAACGTGGGTTACGTACGTAACCAGGACGTTTCTCCATTTATAAACAAGCTGAATTTTATTGGTTAAACTGTTCAATTGTTTCACAGATTGCACTGAACATTCATTTGTGAATTGGACAGATCGGATTACACTTGTTCTTGACTCAGTGTGTCATCAACTCACTGATTCCAATGACCGGTTCAGAGTAAATCTACATTTGACGACTCGCTGACTTTACAAACTGATTCAGTAATAAGTCAAATGAATCAAATGCTGTAATCTGGAGTACCAACTGATGCATGAAATGCTGGTTACCTTAAGCATTTATTATTGTAAATGAAAATCATATTTCAGTCACAATTGTCAGTAGTTTGTGAAATCAATCAGCTGTGACATTTAACTGTTTAAGACAATGTGAAGTACTTGATATATAGACATGTCCATCTATTAGCATCTGAAAGGAGTAGGTCTTCTTTAAAACATAAAACATATTTTTTTTCTTTACTGTTGTACCACTTAATAGATATAAACTAGTATGGTTAGATACTGTAGCATTCTATATATATTTGTCAGCAAACCTTTAACACACAATTTATGTTTATTAATTTTGTTATATAATTGATTATAGAGTATATTTTGTTATTTTCACTTGATTTAATACTTGAATTAATTATTAGTGATAATCTTAAAAAAAAAATACATTTGCTCATTTACTACATTTACTGATCAAAGACTTTTAATACTTAAGTACATAAAAAATTTACCTAAAACTTACAGTACTTAATACTTTTACTGGAGAAAAATGTATCTGTATTTTAGTGCTTGTTTTTGTTTATTACTACTGCTTTGATTGAATGGTATCGTATAATGATGGTCGAGGAAATTTAAACTTTAAAATTAGGAGTATTATGCATTCTTTGTTGTTTTGTATAATAAGCACATTCCCTTGAAGACCCATTGCACATACAGTACACCAATATTTTCTGGTATTTTTTGCAGAGTAATGGGCTGGTCAGTGGATTAGGGCAGCAGTTACTGAAAGTCTATGGATCTGTGGTGGCTAATATAAAGAAAACTCCTCGAACCAGCTTCAATCTGGCTAAAGATGGAGTAAACATTGTCCTGGGCTCCTTGGGCACAGTCAGAGAGAAAACACTCCACAAGCTTTCTTATTATGGGCTGGGGAGTGAGTCATTCATTTGATTTAGGCCCTCACGTGCTTTGATGCATCTGGAATCTAATGCACGTGGACTCTTCACATGTGAATGCATACAGACACAAACACACACACACACACATGCACACGCACACACACACACACACACACGCGCACACACACACACGCGCACACACCTCAGCCTCATCACCGCTCCTGCTGTGATGACATACTTCAGCAGGGGAAGATTTATTTCATAGGTTCTGTCTAGACTAGAGAACATCATTGGATTATTTTAATAAATGGTGACCTTTCTTCACAACGGTTTAAAATCACTTTAATATTGAAACTTCAATTAAGAAAAAGGTTAATTTAGGCTGTATCTACAAGAGAAAAGCAGTGGCATAGACAATTATTATTTTCAGTGGAATCTGGGCATTTCATTACAGTTTTGAGAGTTTGAGTTTAAGTTAGCTCATTTCACCTGTCATCTTCCGAGTCCTTGGGTAGTTTTTTTTTTCACATCACAAGTTACTTCTCCAAAAACTAAAGTTATGTGGGCTGTTCCGGTCCAATTTCAGAAAAGATTAATTCATAAGTATCAAGAACTTGTGTTTTGAGTCATTCATTGAGCAAGTTACAGCACCATTGATCTACAGTTGACGGTGTGACCGTCCAAACAAATTATTCATTTCAATCACTTCTGGTTTCAGAAAAGGATAAAATAGTTTATTTCGTAGGCTTTCTTGGTACCTGCTGTCTGCATTGCAAGTCTCTTGAGAGGGGTCTGGATGCAGACTTGGTGCAGTGCAATCTGAGCTGCATCCAATGCTTTTTAATGCGCTCACCTAACCCCACCCCTAACCCTACCCCTCACAGTGACGTCACTAGCTCTATTGAGTGCATTGTGTCTGACATTGCATCACTGAGATATGCAGTCTCAGCTTGCATCATCAAGGCTGCATCCAGATACTGTTAAGTCCCATACCAGCCCCGAAGGGTCAGTTGCTTGATTGGGGTACAGCTCTGCTAATTGGCTAACACAGATGTCAATCAAACTGATCAACATTTTCCAAAAACATCTTGGTAGTTTATATTTTATGTTAAACAGTAGCACTGTACAAATTACAGTAACAATAAACTACTGTAATACAGTTATGTAAAGAAATGAATAATAATTTGCGTTAACATCTTGTGTTATTGTAACACTATTGTGATCTACAGCAATTTTACAATAATGTGGCATTAAATAAATAAAAAAGTTTGTTGACTAGTTACTGTTTATTCCTACAATATATACCTTGCATTGTTTTTTTTTACTTTATAGAGCAGAAAACCATGTATTTTACAAATGTAATAGTTTAAAGACATTTTTATTCAGTGTAGTTAACTGAAATTTCCAGTGACACCCAAGAAGGATATAATTTAATATGTACACGTGTACTCCGTCAGGCATTTGTGGTAAATGAAAATAATTTAGTTTCTTATGAAGCATCAGGCTACTATACATACTAAAATATATTTACACCAAATATTGACTAACACACTACAGTTCAAATTATGATTGCATTACTATTATAATTTCTATGCTTTTGCATCATTGTCAACACATCAAAATGCACTTGAATGCATAAAAAAATATTTTAAATATATTTATAACAAAACTTGAATTTGACAGTATTACAAAGTGCACTTTTAAACGTGTACTTGAGTGTGTGATACAGACATGACAGTGCAGTCTGTTGTTTTTGTACATTTAGGTGGATTTATATTTTTTATTAATATTATTTTTTCTGTAAGTAAAGTTAGTTTTACATTTAAATTAAATTGTATTATATATTAGTTTTATATTCCTTTCTCATATTTTTGGCAGGAATATTTTGGGCTCAAGCTCTTTGCAAAAAAGCAGCTACATTATTTTAGAAGCTGAATGACTCTGACAAAGTTTCATATCACTCAAGTCATGGAGACTTCCTGTATTCCTCTCAACAACCCATTAGTATTATTGCACTCAATGTGAATATAAATTCGCTTCCAAAAACCAAATTCTTTACTGGAAAAATTAAAGTTCTGCAATATATTATTAATTTGTTTTTCTCTCTCTGTGAGCATTTGCTGCCAGCAATTTTAGAATGAGTTTCCATTCAAAGCCATATAAATTTCCAACACAATATATCCCTTTTTTCTTTCCTGTAGTGGTGTAAAGTAGCTTTACCTATGCATATTATAACACATAATACTCTCACTTTATTTTAAGGCTCAATTCTCACTATTAACAAACAATTAACTGTGATTTTTGCCTAAATGGTTTCTTAATTTGCTGCTTATTTATAGTTAGTAGAGCATACTGTATAAGTTTAAGGACCTGTATTTGGTTGTATATTCTAGGAATGCAGAATATAATCATGTAGAATATGTAATTTATAAGTACTAATAAATAGCCAATAAGTTAATAATAAGCATGCTTAAAAAAACTAGTTAAAATCCATGTGTATGAAATCAAAATTTACAATGTTTATTTTGCTAGCACACATTGTTATTCTTTAAGTGAACAATTAATTTGAGCAAATTAATCCACAGAATTTTTTGTTTGTTTGTTTTGGCAGACTATCCATTTCAGCCAGTTTGCAATCTAAACGTGTAATTGTTCATCAGTATGAATTACGTTTTATTTCTTTCCTTGAGAAAAGTAATATTTCAATGCCAGTGAAACTTTTAAGGGTGAAATGGTCTCAGCTGGTTTCATGTTTATTTTTAAATAAAAAATATTTACATTTAAGGGGGCAGGGGGGTTATTAATAAAATTTGTTCATAAATAACCTAGCCATTTCACTGAAGCTGTGCATCACTACAAGAAAGTTAAAGAAAGACATTTCCTTTTCTTTTTACTTGACATACAGTTTCTAGCCTTCCTTTTGTATAAATAAACAAACTAACAAGCAAAGCACAGCACAGTCATATTTCTAACATTCTCTCCTGCAGTTGTATCCCTCCTCATCAGTCAGAAAAGATCAATTATTATTATTACATGACATTTATAATTGAGACATTTTAGGCACATATTTTGTCTAACCAACCAATACCAACTTTTGTCTGAGGCAACACTTCTGTTAGCAAATAATAATAAAAAAAACTTTTAAATTATTATTATTCTGAACTTCCCTGAGTTCAGGAGGCAAAGAATTCCACAGTACAGAAGAATAGGGAGAAAAAGCCCTATCATTCGTAGATCTGAAATGTGAATTATAAGTGAATTGAAATACATTTTAAGTCTGCTTGAATTGCACAGTTTGTCGAACAGGCAGGTTTCATTTACTATAAGTAAACAGGGCACTGATGGAACCGTGCACGTGTGCAGACATGTTTTCCAGACATTTGTGAAGTGTTGTGTAAAGAGCAGATGCCCACATGAGGATCTGATCAAAAACAGAAGAGGTGGAGCTCGTCTGTATTATAGATTTGAGTGTTTTAGCAGGCAGATGAGAAGGTACAATTCCCATCTGGTTTTGTGTGCTACTGTAATATTTAAAAGTGCAATTGAACAGAATCAGTCTATTTAATGTAGATATTTTAATTTAGAGGACTATTCAACTATTCGGGTTGAGAAAATGCATTCTGTTTTCAGCAAGGATGCATTAAATTGATCAAATGTCACAATAAATACATTTGCAATGTTATAAAAGATTTATATTTTACTTAAAGGCTGTTCTTTACATTTTCTAAAAATGAAAGAGTCATGCTAATGTATTAATGTATTATTTTATATAAATGTATTTATTTTTTCTCATATTTGAATGGTTTCTGAAGAATTATTTGACACTAGACTGGAGTAAGTATATATATTTATAAATCAGTTGGAAAAAAATCTATCCCTTAAAAACCACTTGGGAAATATTTCAATTTATTTTTTTCTGGTTGTCTGATTGAACCTTACTTGCCTAGCAAACATAGTTAACTTAATAACCAAGTCTTGATATTGCACATGCTGAATACTAGTACCTTGTAAAATAGTATGATACTGTCATCATGGCAAGGACAAAAGAAATGAGTTATTAGAGATGAGTTAATAAAACTATTGTTTAAAATGTGTTGAAAAAGGCTTGGGAAATACTTTTAAAAGACTAAAAATTTCACAAGAAGGCTTATAATTTTGATTGCAATTAATTTAATTTAAAAAACAGACTTAGTGAGCAGAAGAGACTTGAATACATTTTTATGGCCCTTATTGTTTTCATTCATTCATTCATTCATTTTCTTTTCGGCTTAGTCCCTTTATTAATCTGGGGTCGCCACAGCGGAATGAACCGCCAACTTATCCAGCATATGTTTTATGATGCCCTTCCAGCTGCAACCCATCACTGGGAAACATCCATACACATTCATTCACACACATACACTACGGACAATTTAGCTTACCCAATTCACCTATACCGCATGTCTTTGGTCTGTGGGGGAAACTGGAGCACCCGGAGGAAACCCACACCAACACGGGGAGAACATGCAAACTCCACACAGAAATGCCAACTGACCCAGCCAGGGCCCGAACCAGCGACCTTCTTGCCGTGAGGCGATTGTGCTACCCACTGCGCCACCGTGCTGCCCCCGCACCCCCTGAATGTTGTGTTTTCTAATTAATGAATAATAAAACTACACAATATATATAATCTGATGTCTTGCCATAGCCACTAAAAATGTTATAATATGAATGTGTGTAATGTGAATGTAATACCAGTAGTCCCAATGAAATGAAGGCCCTAGTTCATTTCATTGGCCCTAGAAGGTACTAGTTTAATACTAAAAGTTTGAGATTTAGAAAAAGTATGTTTGGGAATCAGATGAGCAAGTGGTTCCAATACAGAGTTCAGGAATTGTTGTTTATTTATTTACCAAAGTCATTTTTACCAAGAGGGTCCATTTAAACTCAGAATTTTCACACATTCCAGACCGCCACAAAGTCTCCACTTATGAAAGTCATTAAACAATTGCCATAATGTTCTCTTAGTGTTATTTAATATTTCAAATTTCACTGAGAGCACAGTGTGACAGTCTCATCCTTTTTTTGTTTTTTCTTGTAGACTTTAAAATCTGACTCTCTGTGGTATTTGGATTATTTTAATCAGAATGTTTTTGCCTTTATAAATGTTTTTTGTTTTGAGTTACAGTATCTGTCTGATCGTTCATTATTTTCTACACTCAATCAGTGGGTAACATGTTGGTAATGACAATGGCAGACAACCACACACATCCGAGAAGTCAGCTGATATGGAGACAAATAGATTAATTCAGGGCTAAACAGCGCATTTGTTGGATGTTCTTTTTGTGGCTTGACAAATATGAACTGATGTTATTCGGAAAATATATGAGTATATGAGTGACATCCTGGCACTGTCTAACTGCCTAACCATAAATCTAGTTCATGCTACATTTCTTCAAAATATTTTCAGAAGTGCATGCATTCTTTTAAACACCCATGCAATGGTTTGATGAATGACATTTTCTGTAATTCATTTTATTGGTGGATAAGACACATTCTGTAGCAAGAACACATTTAGGTATGTCTAAAATTAAAGTCTTCTGTTTGCTTCTTGAAGACATTTTTGCATGAAAAGAATTTAAAGTTGATTTGACAAGCTTATCAAAGTAATAAATCAGCAGCTTGTTATGGACTAGATTTTTCCCTGATATAATCTAGTTGTCCTCACTGCAAGAATGTGTGTCCTGTTTACTTACAGAACTGTCATGAGGAAACTGTATAGATAAGTTCTTGCGTACTGTTGTAAGGATAAAAATAAACTCAAATCTGATCAAGCTCAGAGAGGCTTGAGAGACTATGATCAAATTCCTTGAATTAACTTTAAATTCTCATTCTGGTTTGAGTCTCAAACCAGCTTCTAGTGCTCACGAGTGCCTTATGTAACTTATTGTATACACAAATGTTATGCTGAAGCTTAAACTTTACAGTTTAACAAAATTACTTTCGAATCTCTGTTCTGACAACTTATGATTTTGAAAGTTTTATCAAATAGGCTTTTTTATGTTTTGAAACGATATATTGTGCAATAAGTAATATATCTAGCAATAAATCTTTACAATAACAGAAAAAGATCTGACAGTTCATTACACAGTTTGTGTACCATTATTTATATGACTGCACAGACAGTTGGCTCGGTGTATACACGATTTAATGTCCCGGGTATGACTGGGTCTGCGCCACATTCTTTAAATTGCAAATGCATTTGACACCATTTGTGTGCCCATGTGCGTGCTGGTCTGAAACAAGATGTACATTAAGGCGCATTACTGGGACATTGCTATTTTGAGGCAACAGAAATAGACTGCAAAGAAGCAAACATTGATGCCATTGACTTTAAACCAGCATTTAGTTGGTCAATGGCACAGATTTGTGTTTGTTTTTTGTTATTTAAAGAGTGCTTAATGATATGTGCCTATAGCGGGTCGATGGCCTTACACATTGCTTATTACACATAGGGATATTTATATATAATTATAATTTCAATTATAATCCTTTTTTATATATAATTTATTGTAATGCTTATAATATATTGATTCACTCAATATCTTTCGGCTTAGTCCCTGATTTATCAGGGGTTGCCACAATTAGTCTGGCATATGTTTTATTTGGCAGATGCCCTTCCAGCCACAACCCAGTGATGGGAAACATCCATACACTCTCATTCTCACACACACACACACACACACACACTCATACACTACGGCCAATTTAGTTTTACCCAATTCACCTATACCGCATGTCTTTGGACTTTGGGGGAAACCGGAGCAACCAAAGCAAACCCATGCAAACACGGAGGGAACATATATCATTATTTATTACATATTAAGTATATAAGGGCACTCAATCTTTTTTAATTTCTTATGTGTTTAGTGTGAACATGAGAAGTAAGTTGGCTGCAGATTACTTAATGGCCACCAGTGTCACTAATAGCATGGATTTCTACACATAACCTCGGACGTTGTAATAAAGGATTTTAGACTGCAAAACTTTCTCATGCATCTACGCTATAATTCAATATCTATTCCTTGCTGCAGATCATCAGGGTGTAATTAAAGACATTTTAGATCTACTTCCTTGATTAATAATGTTGCAATGTGTATACCAGATGAGATCACAGAGAAACATAATGAACCATTCAAAGTCCTCCATTTTTCTTCTTGTCGTATTACTCTTGGATTCCTAGAAAAACAGCAGGCGCGTCTCACTGGAAGACATCCATCCACCAGTTGGACAAACCCCACTGCTTGCTTCTGAGAAACATGGTCTGAAATTGTAATTAACCGCAGACTACGAGTACAGACATCCCGTGTGTGAAGACAGGACTGGGCACAAAGATGTTGATGATTATATCACAATACCCAGAAAGCAGCTGGAAGATGAGGTCTGTGATGTAACAAAAGCCAATGAATGCAACTACATAAATTCAATAACCTACTTATGTAATTTGCCCATGAAGTGAACGATTTTCGCTTGAAAGTTCTTTGTAAACACATTTGGAGCATTTTTTACAGGTTATTGCCTTTGTACTTTGTTACACATAATGTTTATAAAATGTGTATAGACTGTGAAAGTGAGTCACGTCTCACCAATGATCTTATCACTATATGGATAGCTGGGTTGTTTTGTCTGAGAGTTTCTTTGTTTTTGTTTTGTTTTTTTGCTCACAGGCTTATCAGTAGCAGTGCGAGAGAAGATATGTTGACTCTTGTGTCTGCGTGTTTCTTAAGGCTCTGCTTGAGTTCAACTGAGTGGAAAATCAGAAGTGGAAAATCTTTGATAACAAAACAGTGTTAACAGTGAAGAGCTGAAGCCACACGTTTCTTCATGTTTTTAGATGTAGATAAGGTGCTCTTGTTTGGGTACGGAAAACTGCACAAAAACTTTCTTTGGCTATTCTGTCCCACAACCTTGGTGTTCAGGTGCTGTTCTATAATTCTTTGCCAAGTCTGTAATTTTGCTTTGTTTTTGTGTCTTGAGGTTCTGTTTTATTTTTTTATTTTTTGTTGTTTGTACATGTGCAAGTGCTGTTTTGTTTGTTTTTCTAATTTCTGTACCAGAACCACGCCATTCAGCCCCTGTGCCAAAAAAAACACAGTGCCTAGACTACAATTTTGTTTTGTTTTTCCCATTTTTCTTCCACAACCTTGTCATTGGCCCTCTGTTATGATCATTTGCTGATTATTTGTTTATTCATTATTTGTGTTGTTGTTGCAGAATTTTTCCAATCAAGTCACATGCTTTTAATATTTCCCTAGTCTTTTCCCCCCTGTGTATGATTTCTGAGTTTTGTTTGGTTTGTTCAGCTTCTTGTGCCAGAAAATTGCCTAGAACCTTATCTTTCTGATGCTTTGGCACAATTATTTGCAACGTTTTGTTTTGTTTTTGTTTGGTTTATTCCTGATTTCATTTAATTTTATTATATTTCTTTTTTTGTGCAAGATCCTTGACATTCAGGCTACCATGCGCATGAGTAAACGATGAGTAGATTTCATTTTTGGGTGAACTATCAATTAAATGAGATGAATCTTAAGCCCTCACTGTAGCTCAGAGATCAGTCACAGTAGAGGAGGCAGTAGAGGTCAGGGAATGTGACAAAGAGTTGTAATTGGCCACAGACTGACACATCCCTCCCTAATTAACCCCTGGCCCAGGACTGTTTGGGATCCCATAAAATAGCTAGACAAAAGGAGTAGACTCCAATAGGTCTGGCACCAAAGTTACTCTGCCCTCCAGCAGCTGGATATCTGTCTACATACAAGGAGATATTGTGTGACGTGTGCCTTCCTGGTGCTGTTTTCAGGGGCCGCTGGTAATTCCACAACTAATAGGTTTACAGTATTATATTGAAAGAAGCACATTTGTGAATTGCACAAGGTTAGTTACTATATAAAAATGGTTTATGGGAAGTTGTTTGAAGGGTACCCCAAGCATCAAGACTTATATGGCTTAATACAACATTCATATGAAATTTACATTTGTTTAAAAAAAATCACATTTATTTTGGACTATGGGAGCTGCCATTATTTTAGGTGTGCAGTGTGTGATATCAAATGGATGCACTTGTTGAGCCACTGGCGCTGCCTGCAGCTATTTTGACACAACTTGAAAAGTAAAATACTGATTCGATGCCGCATTGTGCTGCTTTTGGATTTAATTTTAATTAAATTTTGGTTTCACACAGACTTTAAAAGTCATCAGGCACCTCACCTTTTTTTCTCATCTTATCAGTAGAAAAACTGCATGAAGATATACTTCGCTTCTCTTTTTGGCATTGTTCATCTGAAAATTACAAACAAAAACTGCACAATGTGGTATTTCGTAATCTAATATTAGATTAATTGACAATAGAAACAGATAGGGCACCAGTAGTGGTGCAGTTGTTTGATGTCATTGAAAATAACGGTGGCCATCATTCTCAAAAATATGAATAAAACAATGTGGATATTTTGAATAACGTAAAATTACGTTGAATAACGTAGTGTATGAGTGTGTATGGGTGTTTCCCAGTACTGGGTTGCGGTTGGAAGGGCATCTGCTGCGTAAAACATATGCTGGAATAGTTAACTGTTAATTCCGCTGTGGCAACCTCTAAAATAGAGACTACGCCATAGGAAAATGAATGAATGATATAATATAATGTAATGATGTCTCTTATTTATATATATATATATATATATATATACAACAGTTCTGTCTGGTTGTTGAATCTGATTTGATGAGTTGATAGCCGTGCGATATTCTGCCAGTAACAGCACTCATACCGCCTCTTCACCCTTCACCCTTGTGTATTACTCCGCCCACATACAGTAACAAGCAGAGGACCCTCTACAGTTTGACAAATATTGCTGCTGTTGGACAACATAATGTACTTTTGAGGCTTTTTTAGTCGATAATGTAGTTGTTTAGATTGCAAGTATGCAGTTTATTTATGGTTGACATTGTCCATCCACAAGATGGCGACAGAGACAGCATAATAAGCCCTTAGAAGAGAAAAAATACAGCGTAATTTTAAAACTTTTTAAACTTTCAGCTGATCAAATCATTATTAAACAGGTAAGTGATATTCTATGTCGATTTCTCTCTTTTGAATGTTGTAGTGCTGTGTTTATACCATATAATTGTAGTGTATTGAGTGTGAGATGGGACTCACATATCAGGAATATGTGTTGTGTTGTCAGAAAGAAAGAAGAAATGCCCGCATGTGTTTAGCTCATTTACATTATATTAAGGCATACAAGTCTTGATTCACTTTAAGGTAATTATACTGTTACAGTGTTAAACTACACTCATACATAATACATAATAATCACCTATAGGCTACTTGATTATCAAACAAATGCATTGCATTGAAAAGCTGTTTTAAATTCCAAAATGAACTGTTTTGGTAAAAAAAACAACTTTACTGGAAATTTGCCATAGCAGGCAGCCTCAAAGCCACACCTGCATATTACATAATCAACACAGACCAATGAAGATTCAAAGGTTTACCACCATAAACAAACCTTTTCCAGAAAGTTCACTCTGACAAGCTGATCCAAATTCCAAACTAATTTAAATTGAAGTTCTCTTTGTTTGAGGCATACTATGGCTTTTATGTATTTGTGTGGATGAACAGTAGTACTTGACTGCTACCTTTGAGAGCCTTCACATGTGGCAGACTAAAGAATGGCTTTGTTTTCTTTCATAACAGATTCCTAGGCGACTATCCAAAGCAGAAGGAGGTTCCCAACTGGCTGAAAAAGATGGTGCAGAGGAATGTCTGTATGGCTTCCTGGTGCTGGAGTCCAATGTAGGAAACATCATTCACAGTCGCAATGACAACTCTGAGAAACAGCCTCTTAAGGTTACAGAACCTTTGGATATTTCGGAGGAGACCCGTCAACTGAGGAAGAAGGTCATGAAGCAGATTCCTATGCAGCACAGAGTAGTTCTTGGGGGAAGTAATAAGAAAGTCACAAACCACAGAGCCAGTAGAAAGAGTCTGACTGATCACTGATCACTTCTGCCCACTGTGAGTGTTCATTTAAAAAGTCATGTGCGGGTTAGGATTGTTTTGTTATGAGTCCTGGCAGTAGAGTACATCCTCACTTTTACCAGATGTTAAAGTCAACTGTAATTTACCTACATTTACAGTAATTATACATAAGTGACCCTAGCACCATAAAACCTTTAAAAAAATAAAAATAAAAAATAAATTATTTATACATCTAAACGCTGAATAATGGCGACGCGGTGGCGCAGTGGGTAGCACGTTCGCCTCACAGCAAGAAGGTCGCTGGTTCGAGCCTCGGCTGGGTCAGTTGGCATTTCTGTGTGGAGTTTGCATGTTCTCCCCGTGTTCGCGTGGGTTTCCCCCACAAGTCCAAAGACATGCGGTATAGGTGAATTGGGTAAGCTAAAATTGTCCGTAGTGAATGTGTGTGAGTGAGTGTGTATGAATGTTTCCCAGTGATGGGTTGCAGCTGGAAGGGCATCCGCTGCATAAAACATATGCTGGATAAGTTGGCGGTTCATCCCGCTGTGGCGACCCCAGATTAATAAAGGGACTAAGCCGAAAAGAAAATGAATGAATGAATGAATGAACGCTGAATAATAAGCTTCCATTGACGTATGGTTTGTTAGGATAGGACAGTATTTGTTCAAGATACAACTTTTTTGAAAATTTGGAATCTGAGGGTTTAACAAATCAAAACATTGAGAAAATTGACTTTACAACTGTCTAAGTTCTTAGCAATGCATATTACTAATCTAAGTTTTGTTATATTTACAGTAGAACATTTACCAAATATCTCCATGTAGTATGATCGTTACTTAATAACCACACAATGTATTTTTGGCAATTTCTCATGCAACATAAGAAACATGCAAACATCTCGTGCAACATAAGGTTTTGTGGTCCAGGGTCACATACGTATGGTGGCTTTGAATTGTCAGTTTGCAATTATTGTCTATGATAAAGTTTGCTGTGTTCATAAATCACTCAATATGCATTGTTGTTCAACAATCTGAGGTCTGTAAGATTTTATGAATGATGTAAAATTGCAAAAAAGAAAAAAAAGGAAATTGCAAATTTTCAGCATGATTATTCCAGTATGACATATTCTTTTAGAAATCATTCTAATATAATTTGCTGCTCAAGAAACATTTCTTCGTATTATTGATATTATAAACAGCATAATACTGTTTGATATTTTTTTCAGGATTCTTTAAGAAATGTTAGTTGTTGTTTTTTTTAATCAATTGAATGCATCCTTGCTGAAAAGCCTTTCTTTCCAAAACAAAGTACTGACCTCAAACTTTTGAATGCACAAAAAGAAAAACATTATTTTTTTTAATTCTAGTGTGACTTCATGATCTTAGTAAAGAATAATGTAATGCTGAGTTAATGTTGAGGTAATGAATGTTAGAGAAATTCTAAATAACAGCATAAAGTTATACAAATCTCTTATTTGTGACTATACAAACTGCAAAACTTAGCAGCTGAGTTTGGTCACTTTTAGGTAGTATTTGTTGTATTAAAAAAGCAGGTGCGATTATACTGTATACTTTTTCCAATCAAATCTAAAATATTATTATTAATATTATTACTTTTTACATTTTGGTGGTGAATTAATGGGTAATATATATATTCATTTGTGCACTCTCATTCATGGAAAAAGAAGAAGAAAAAAAGAGAAGGTGGCCCATCATTTAAACATAGGCATCAATTCTTATGAATTTGCCATGAAAATTGTCATGAGACAGTATTTTTTTTTAGCTTCTGTTTAAAGGTGTATTGACAATTATGGCAAATCGAGCCAAATCAAATTCTGCAACCGAGCAAAACATTTGCAGCATAATTATTGAAGAAAACAGTGTATGAGTATTGAATTCTTTTATACGCTAATACAAATCATTAATAATTTACCTTTGATCTTAATTAGTAATTTTTGCAATGAGCTACAGCACTATTTACAGTAAGTCACAAAGACCTGATTGAAATGTATACATACATATGATACTGTACTTGTAATGCAAGATTGTGTTCAATAAATACATACTAATATATATATTTTTAATTCTTAACAAATAAACACACATGTATTAATTGCATTTGTTTCACTTAAGCTTTTATTTGAAGTCTTTCATCAACCAAAATTTACATAGTTTGCCAATTTTGGTCTAACAATGTATTAAATACAAATATAGCATATTCAGTATTCGGTGGTAATATTACACTGTACATTGGTATTTAAGAAAAGTATTCATTTATTAGCTAGCACATTACTAAACTCTGTTGGCTAGAAACCAATACATGTTTGTTTTTTCTCAGAAAACACTTGCAATCTCAGAAAAGAAGCAGCTTGGGAGAAAAAACACATTCTCTGCTGTTATCTGAATGCACACAGACGCAATCACCAACCAGTCTATTGAAATTAAACTGCAAGTCGGCCTTGAGCTGATAACAGCTTCTTGGATGACAATACCCGATACTGTGGGAGACTCTGTGTTTGAATGTAGCAAGAGACAATGTTGTTTTACGTCTACTCATATTTTTAGACCACAGCGCATCAGCAGTGACTCGTGATAGATTACCACAATTACTTTAGTGTTTAGTTTTTGTTTCCAATATTTGCAGAAAAATGTTCTGTGCTTATTTTAAGTGAAAGAAATTAAGGGTGGGTTCACACTTGTTGGTCAGTTCTTTTGTTTTATTTGGACCAGACCATAAGCGAAATGGTTCATTTAATGGTTTGCTTTGTAGTCAAACTGCAATTTTTTACTTTTCATTTTTTTATACATATGGCTATTGAGATGTATTTTTGTGACAGAACTTCCAGCACTTACTTAACTCTCCTATTTCAACATGTTCTCAGTGAAAGCCATAACCGTAGCAAACTTACAAGGGCATATTTTTAGGTGCCGTTTACACTAGTGCATTTTTGTTTTGAAAAACATACTTCTTTTTATGTTTAAGCCTGGCATACACACTACCGCATCTTCAACCTGTGAAAATGGAAATGGAACATCTTCTAAACGATTGTAGACACTGTTTTGGTTTGGAACCAGTTTACACTGGTGTTCCATTTCAATGTAGAAAGAATGAAATGCAAAGTTTTGAAAACAAAAAATGTTTTTGTCTTGTTTTTAATTTAAAAAAATCTAAAAATTCTTAGAAAAATCTCTAATTTTGACATATTATTTCTTAAAACAAGACAATATGGGTTTTTTTGTCTAGAAAATGCTTCTTGATTAAATTTTTTTTTTTGATATTTGGACTATAAACAAGACAAAAATCTAAGTAAGAAAGAAAATTTTTTTGTAGGGAGGCTGTCCACAGTTGCTCTCTGATTGATCTTTTGGACTATTGTGTATTGTTCCCTTAATGGTCAACTCCTTCTCATATGACCATTACATAGATGGCTTGTATGGATGCCAGCAAAATATGCACCATATAACATTTGTTTTATACTTTATAGTGTGGACAGATATAGATATTTTTTAAAAACGCCAATATAGACAAGGAGCATTTTTAGTCTAAAACACCATTTTAAAATGAAATTACACTAGTGTAAATGCAGCCTTAGTTGCTTATACAGATTAAATTAGAGATCCCAAACTCTTATTTAAACCACAGTAATGGTTCCAAAATCTTGATAGATGTACTGTAAAACAGGTCATACTGTGCCTAAAAAGCTTTTTAATTTTCTTAGCATTCACACTGACATTTATAACTGAATATAGTTGTAAAAAAAAAAAAAACTTTTTTTTATGTATATTTTGGCATTTATCAGCTACAACTAGCGTGAAACCCAGAGTTTATTTCAAAGTGGACTAAGACCCACTTTTTAGGCGTCTTAAGTCGACTTGTTTGGCATATATCAGGGTTTGTATGGCAGCATTTACGCTTATTCAAATGAACTACACCAGAGTTTATTTTATGCAAACCAAACTTGCCAAGTGTGAATACACCCTAAAGGACTTATTTCTCCTATCTCTCCCCATATAATGGAATTTTCACTCCACTTTTGCTTGATATAATCTGATATCACACAGCATCTTAGGCATTTTCTTGAGAACTCCACATAGTCTACATGTTCTCAATGGAAGCCATCACCTTGGCAGACTTGCTAGGTCAACCTCTTCATTGCCCAAGCAGAAGCTCCAGCTGTAGTTACATGAGAGGTCCTGAACTCATGAACCAGAGCAAGGGTTCATCTTTCTCAGTGGGTCTAAAATAGGTCATATCAGACCTAATAAGCTTTATTTCCAGAACTCCCATCAGCTTCACAGTGAATCTGTACGCCTGCGGGCGAACACTGCAGACATACTCTTCACAATTCCCTTAATGCCTGCTAACTTCTTCACAGACACCCTGGATTCCCTGATGCGATCCACCAGCCCATGAAAAACCATGAGGACGCTGTGGTAGTTCTCAGCAGCCGAGACCTCATAAAACTGACAATCTGCAGAGAGCGCGAGCAGCCGGCCCTCCTCGCTGAGCACTGTACGGCGATGGTGCAGATCTCTCTTGTTTCCCACTATAACTATGGGCATCTTCTCAAAGCCCAGAAAGTCCTTGGTGGTTTTTATTGTTTGGACGAGTCTGGAGACAGTGTTGAAACTGGCTCGGTCACAAATGCTGTAGACCAGCACCAAACCGTCAGCCCACTGAAGTCTTTTTTCACACAACAGAGTCTCGGAGGATGGGTCCTGCTGAGAAGACAACCACTGGGTGTTAATTCAACATTTCAAACATTGTAGTTAATACATACTATTCAATAAAAAAATGGGGATGGGACAATGGGAATTTGTTCAGCATCTAAACCGGATTTAATATTTTTAATATTTAATATATTCACTACAGATTTTTTAATATGTCTGCTGGTTTAAGATTGTCTTCTAGCATTTGGGGTCTGATATCTGCTCATCTGCTGAGATGATAACCACTGGGTGTTTAAATAACATTTCAGATTATGTGTTTAATGTTTTTCAAATTTGTACTGAAAAGTAGCAGAATAATTTGATTGTTTTTAGCTGGTTTAATGTGGTCTTAATGTCTTTTAGCCTGTAGCTGATTTACAGAATTTGGTTTAAAGACTAGCCTGACAAGTTAGACAAAGTTTACAAAACCCTTCTAAATCAAGACAACAGACCAGCATTTTAGACTGGTTTATGCTGTTTTTAGTTTTGTTATAAACAATATATATATGTATATATATATATATATACAAACAACAGGTTCTGAAAAATTACTCACCTGTGAATATGGTGCATCCCATATATTCAGAGTTTGCTCTCGTCCATCCACAACAATATTGTGAGTGTAAAGTGACTCTAGAAAACAGCAAGTTTTGTCAAATAAAAAAATAGAAAAAAGAATTTTGTATATTAGCCAGTGAATGGACAACGTACCAATATCTCCATATTCCCCAATGAATCTGCGAGTCAGGAACCGGACAATGAGAGCTGCAAAACAAAAGTTGCGATCATTAAAGTTACTTAAGCGACAAAAGCTGAACAAAAAAAATGAATAAAAAGTAATTGCTAGTTCATAAACTCACCAGATTTTCCAACATTGTCAGTGCCGAGAACGACGACGTTTGCGTCCATTCTTTGTCCGTTTAGTCCAGTCATGTTCTTTAGAAAGATGCTGCGAGAGAATGATCTGACTGGCGCGTGTCCGCAGCAGTCAACAAAGTTGAGGAGAAGGCGGAGCTTAGACGTGCTCGCTCATGTGATGGTGATGTGACGATGCATCGCCGGTGAGTTTCATCCATGGTTTAATTAAAGACTGCTGGTTTCATGAACTACTGGAAGAGCAGATAATTCAAAGCTGCCAAACAAATACGGGGTAGTCTGTTGTTTTGAGTGATAGCAAACAGTTGTGAGTCAAATTCCTGAATTTAGTTTTTATCTTTTGCTAAATCGGAACTGTGAATACTGTACTTTTTTGACTAGACATTGTTTACATAATAAAACATTGTTTACATAATTTTTTTCGTCAGAAATGTCCACAAGGTGGCGTGAGTAGACTAGGGTTACAGTCTACGGTTAAAACGTTTTGTGGATTTTTATTTAGACACGGATCCAGTGGGGTTTGGGTCGTTCTTAACAGAAATATTAAACCTGAAAAAAATCTTTAGGTTTACAATTTCTTTAAAAAAATGTAATAAAACAATATTATATAATTTACTAGGCTACTATCCCCTGGAGTTGTGGCACTGCTGTTACCATTTAATAAAAATCTATTATTTTAAAATAAAAATTACTCTTGTGACATAACATTTCTTTTTCCCATTTCCTAAAGAGCTTTAAAGGCCCATTGTTTTTCCATTTTCCTATTTCAGTCATCAGAAATTTGTCTAATCTCATGATTTCATGTGAAGCTTTTAGTTGCCGTCACTGGTATGATATCCTTAATTGTTAAAAGAAAAAAAAATATTTATGGATTTTTTTTTTTATTGAATATAAATTGATTAAACTACTTAATTTAGTGAGTTTACCATGATTGTCAGCATGGTTAGATACCTGGCTCAACCACGAGACATTTTGTAAAATGCATTTTTCATGAAAAATGTCACTGGTGTTACTTTTCTTATGTGTAACACCACTGAAGATCATTATGTTTCTCACTACTGATTCATTGTGTCAGTGTTACTGTTGTTGTTGTTGTTTCCCCCATCACATTAATTAAAATGTGTCACGTGACAATACAATCATTTTACATCTAATGAATTCTACTACTTTTGAGATTTAATATTTAAAGGATTGCGTCATTACTCATTTATAATTTAAAAAATGTTCAGTGTTATAGCACATATGTGGTGGTGAAAATAACTTGCAATCACTAAATCACACTTTAATAAAACAAATAAAACAATCTCCATATCTGTTACATTATCATATTTTTATAATTGTCAAGAAATATTATTTCATAAAACTGTTACTATTGCAAAAAAGTAGGTAACACCAGTGACAAAACAAAAATGGTATATGTGTTCTTTTAATAAATGTACAAACATGAAAAGCATTAAGCTGTAATTTATGTGTTCATAAGGTAATTAATGTGGTCTATTTAAATGTTAGAAAAAGAAAATGTAGACATTTTGCCATACCAAAGGTGGACATTTTTGTAGAATGATCTTTTTTTTTACAATAGGTACAGCGTGGAACAAGTAAAAAAACAAGTACTGTTTTGTATGTCGTTTCAAAAATCGTATATTAAAGTGTTTGTGTATATACCGTTTTAGTCAATTTAATCACTGCTAAAGCAATACTGTCGGATTAACTTTTTTGTGCTTTTTAGTAGCTAATTAACAATAATAAATTATTGGTCATCAACATTATATTTTGCCTGTGGACTGTGGTAAAAAAAATAATGGAAAGTTAAAAATGAAGCACACAATAAAGTGCATTGTCCGTATTTGGCCACTAGGATTCAGCATAATCCCAAAAAATTTGAAAGCTTTTGTGCCAGAGGTGGCGTAGGATCAAAAATAAATAAATAAAACCTTTTTGTCTTTACATGTATTTATACTTTATACTAATAATACTTATTTTTACTTTCCGAGAAGTAAGTATAATTAATTTTCTTAGTACATTAGTATATTCCTATTTGTGTGTTACCATAACACAATGTTTGATTTTGTATCTTCATTTTGGATTTTATTAAGTGTAATTTATTAAAATTTATAGTAGGATTTATTATATATTTTATAATTTATTTGGTTTATAATGTATGATAATTATTATTTCTATTTCTTTGTACAGTACATATGCTTTTTCTTCCTTGAAGCCCTTACACCAGGAAGGATATGTTTATAATGATCATACTGTATATCAAATCTAAAACTATGCTCAAAATTTGTTCTGTGCATATATTATAAACTATGCAAAATTGTCTTATAGGAAATAAACAGAGTTACGAAAATAATAACAGTCATTTGTTTATATACTAAGCGTTTTTAAACCGATAGTAGTCCTGGTTTGTGTGTGGCCACCATTCAGTGTCCTCATTAAAGATGTGGGTGGCCTGAAGGGAGCAGCTCTATGATTTATGTTTTGGCCCAAAGGTAGTGGTACCATTTTCCTGACTTGTGAGAATGGGCTTTTGTTTGGGTTGCAGGGATCTTCATTGATTCCTAGACATCTGCATGGTTCAGTATTATATCTCCAGTCACACGCTCAGCTGACTGTCCGCATGTTTCTGCCATGCTGAGTAGATCTGCTCTCATGCCAGGCTGTAATCCTACCTGATGGGATGCTTTAAATAGTGCCTGTGTAGAAAGTGCTCAGTATCTGGGGGTCTGCGTAAACTTTCCCTGCTCCTGTCCTGAAGTCATCCTGCTGAGCTGCTGGTGTGTGTTTGTGTATATATAAAGAGTATACTGTATTTACTTGGAAATATCTTTGGAAGTAGGTCCTTAAAGGTATAGTTAAAAAAAAAAAACTAAAAGGCATCATTTACTCCTCCTGTTTGAGTTTATTTCTTCTGTTGAACACAAAAGAAGATCATCTGAAAAGTGCTGAAAGCCTGTAACCATTCATCTCCATAGTATTCGTTTTTTTTCTACTAAGTCAGTAGTTACAGGTTTCTAACATTTTTCAAAATATCTTCAAAATAACTTTTGTGTTCAACTCTAAAAAGAAACTCTTTTGAAAGGTTTTGAACCACTTGAGGGTGAGTAAATGTGGATTTTTAAGTAAACTATTCCTTTAAGGCGAGAGACTACAGTTTTGTTTTGTTTTTTCATGTATACCTGTCAATTTTGGGTGTTTTTTTTTTAGCTTTTTGGCTATTCATAAATAGTTTTTTTTTCCCTGCCTGTCTAATGAAAAGAAAGCATTTTTTGTGCACTGAGCCATAATTCCCTATTTTTGTAGCACTTATTCATCTGTATTGTAAAGGTTTCAAAAATATATATTCATACGTGATTTGTCTGGTCATATACATTTTATTCTACAAAAGAAAAGTGTGATTTTCGGAAATATGGAGTGATATAAAGAGATCCTCAAAAGCCTTTCTCTAAAAACCTTTGACTTTGACTCTATCCGTTATTTATCAGGGGTCGCCGCAGTTGAATGAACCACCAATTACTCTGGCATACAGTATGTTTTATGTGGCAGATGTCCTTCCAACCACAACTTTGATGTATAAAACAAAGATTAAACACTATTTTTGAACCTGATTCACCCTATAATTTCAGATCTTTGCCTGAAATGCAAATTACAGCATTTTTTAAATAACAGATAATTTGCTGACAATTTATTGCCAGGTTTTGGTACTGTAATTTACAACCTAGGCAACATATCATCACTTTCAAATTTTCCATACTGCTCAACATCAAAATTTGTTAAAGGGAAAACTCCTATAATGCAATTCATACTCATAAAAACTCACAAAATATGGCAAACTGTTAATTTTACAATTTATTTTGTACAGTACACGTAATGAAACAAAGACACGTTTTTATTATCATTTACTTTTAATATTTTACCTTTCGTTACGCTTGTCTTTCTTCTCAAAATAAAATGTTAACAAAATAAAAAGTAAAAAGTGTCTTATATAAACCTCTTTGACTGGACTGCATCAATGCTCTCAACAGTCATTATAGGGGTATTATTTGCTGACTTAAAATTAAATGTGTGGCCATTTTTTGTAAATTATGTGGCATTATATACCGTCACAATAAAAAGCAATACTGTACAACACATTTGTAACTTATCTACTCTAAAAGAGATCTCAAAAAATTGTAAGCTCAGGTTAACTCAGCACTTTATTGTTCAAAATGTTAACCTGCCAGTCCAGCCTCTCTGCTTTTTAAAGGTCATGTCACATCACGTGCTTCATGTTTTTAAAACCCTGGTACGCTTGAATGGGTTATAAGTTATGACTAATTAAAGCAAACACATGGATTCAATCAAAACATTTCATGGTTTGTTAATTATTCATCCAAGATAATTAGCAGTATATTGTTAATCTAACATCCTTTTAATTAGTTTTCTCTGACTATTCTTTGATTTACAGAGTTATTTATTTGTAAGCAAATGATATTTTCAGAAGATCTAAAATAAAAATAAATGTTAACAAATGATCTGACGGACAAATATTCAACTATTTAATTTATATTTAATTTTTAAAGAGTAATGTTATCTCAAATAAAGTCTGCATATGTCCTTTATATTATGTTCTCTCTGACCTATAAAAAACACTTTTAAATAAATCAGAGGTCAAACTAAAGCTTCTAAATGTGTGAAATTTGCTCACCTGAACACATTAAAACATTCAAGCTCAGTCTCACCGGAATTGTTGAATGTTTCCTTTTTTTAGCTGTCTATATTAAAAAGAATAATCTGAAAGGTCAAAGCAATGACAATAAATGGGCCATATGAAGACATAGTGCCTAGTGATATAGTTCATTACATGCTCGACGGACAGTAAAATGTGGTTTTCTGTTCTGCTGCAGGGTCAGAAGACCAAAGTGTTCGAGGTCAGTATGATTCTCTTTGAAAAGTGTTTTAATGTCTTGAAATGAAATATATATTGCATGCTGCTGGCACAAATGGGATTGCAGATAATATTGTATGGACCCTTGGGCCAGTTTCCCAATTTTCTGAGCTGTCAAAGGTAATATTTGCTCTAATTGTCCCATATATGTGTGAAATACTGCAGGAGTGTCTTAGAGACATCATATATCCTGCATTGGTTTTGCTTTGCTAAATGTATGTGGGTCAAAGAAGAAAAGGGGTTTTAAAGCAACAGGACCATTAAAATGAAATACAGCTTTAAATGCACACACTAAAATGTAATTTAGTGCAATAATTGTTTAAATACCAAAGTGATCATGTCAGACATATTTAGAAATCATTATTTGATGATTTATTAAGACTCTATTTAACTCACAGTGCAGCCCTAAATAATGACTAAGTTGATCTTTTATTCTTTACATAATTTATTAAGTACTGCATATGTTAAACTAAATATGTTGTTTCATTTTTAGACAAATGTGTCACTAAATATAATAAAACGTCCTGGTTACGTACGTAACCCATGTTCCCCGAATAGGGAACGGAGACGTGCATCTGTTAACAGACTATGGGAGTACTTCAGACGACCAATCACTCTGAAGAGTAAGAAAACGGGCCAATGAATGCCAAAATGAATTGGCAGAGCTCAGCTCCACAGCTGACAGTGATTAGCCATTAGTGCTATATAAGCTGCCCGCTGAGAAGTGAGCATCAGAATTTGCCTGCTGAAGAGCCGATCACTCAGCTAACAGCTGGAGACTCAGCTGCTGTGGCAGTGGAGACGCACGTCTCCATTCCCTATTCGGGGAACTTGGGTAACGTACGTAACCAGGACATTCCCCTTCATATGGGAACTCCAATGTGCGTCTGTTAACAGACTATGGGAGACTGTATGGAAAACGCCATAGCAGCTAAGCCCGTAACGCTGAATGTGAAGTTTGCCAAGAATAGCGTGAGCGCACAAGCATCACCAAGAGCGCAACCTTCCAACGTCCCCTAGGCCCAAAAAATTACCATTACATGGGAATAATTACAATTTAGATCGGAGGTCGTAAATGTGCTTTTACCTAGCTAATATAGTCTAGGGATTTTAGAAATACGACAGTACGTTGGGAAAGCGTGCCAGTCCCCGAAGGGGTAGGACGCTGCGGAGACCACCTGCTACCCAAGAGGGGAGACTTGATGGCAATAAGGACATATGGACTAGCCCTATGGAGGGAGAGTGCTACATATGATAAGCTGATTAGCGGGTAGGGTAGACACGGGTCCGCCAGGTCAGAGGGAACACTCCGTGGCTGAAATAAGCATATGGGATCACCATCGGGGACCGCGCATAGCTGGCACCGAACCTCAGCATGTGGATAGACCAAGAGTGGGCATACCAGACATCACACTGAGCCAGGCACCCGGCTCCTCCGCTGAGTCGGGTGCTGGGGGCCTTGGAGGAATTTTCTAGGGTTCGCCAAGCGGGAAACTTACTAGCAGAATAGAAAAGACGCACGTATCTCCGGGTTAGGGAGCATGGCGCAGCAAGCATTTTTGACACCGAGTTTAATTTCGTCCCGATTGACCGGAGTGACCCAGTAATCGGGAGGAAACCGACTCCACTTGAGGATTATAAAATCTCGTGAATGTGTTAGGTGTCGCCCAGCCCACAGCTCTGCATAATCTGTTAAGAGGCACTGCATACTCACGCCGAAAAGGAGGCACCGTTTTTTTTTTTTTTTTTAAGTGTGCTCTCTCTCCCAGAGGACACAGCTTGCCATGGCACATGAGGCGAGGGCAATGGCATAACTATAAGTGGACCAACCTCTGCTTTGATACGGCACTTCCCTTCTGCCGATCATAACAGAAAAGAGCTGCTTAAAGACGTATGCTCTACGTGCCACATTAAGCGCAGTGCACGGACATAACAATAAAAGGGCTGGGTCTGCCTCCTCCGCAGACAGCACTTGCAGGCTCACTACCACTTTTAATATTAAAAGGGGTGGTAGGAACCTTGGCACAAGCTGAACCGGGGTCTCAGGTAAACGTGAGAGTAGGCCGGTCCATATTCTTGGCACGATTTGCAAACCGAAAATGCCACCGGAATCCTAACCCTCCTGACCGATACCAACGCGACCAGCAGAGCTGCCTTCAAAGACAGAAAACTTATAGATACTGAGTCGAGTGGCTCAACGGACCTAACCATCCCTAATCGCGATCGTCTCATATGTACAATTGAGTGGCATGATAGCAGCTACAAAATGTCATATGCCCCAGGAGCCTCTGAAAAACTTCAGTGAAACCACTATAACTGCCGAATTAAACGGACAGGGCAGCACTAGCCCAGCGCGCTAAAAGCGCACTGTGATGGAGACCGGGTCCAGCTCCAACCTGAGATGAGAGAAGCTCTGCCCGGGGGAGAGCTTGCTCATTCTCGGTTGACCCGAAACCCCAACAGGCCGAGGTGCCAGAGCACCAGGTCCCTATGCATAATCGACTAATTCAAAGGTCTGAAAAAATTTAACCTAGTCAATGAATAATCAAAAATGCCGATGCACGTGCGCCAAAGAGGCACAGGGCATCCTCCACACATGGAACAGGGAGAGCCCGAAGGGGAGGACCATTTACTGCCATGCTCGGGCCCCATCGCACACCGGTAAAAACACGGTTATAAGGAGGGAGAGAGCGAGACATGGAGTGAGCGTCCTTCAGGTCTAAAGCTGCAACCAATCCCGCGGACGGACGCACTGGGGGATAAGTTTCTGCATGAGCATCCTGATCAGCATCCTGAACAGATGACAGATCAAAACGCGCAGATAGGATTGGTATAACCCACCACTCTCTGGGTACGATGAAGTGGGGGCATAAACCCACTCTTCATCTCGGCTGGAGGGACCGGCTCGATTGTATCCTTCGCCAGGAGGATAACAGTCTTCTCACGCGAGACAGGGGTGGCATAGCAATGACCGCTTAAATACACACCCGTGAACTCGGGAGGCCAACAGCGCGTTGAAACGCATAGCCGAGTCTGACCGTCCGTGTGAGCTACTACGACAGGCTGAGCAGCGCTAACCAGGCTGACAGAGTCCGAACGAGCAGCATCATGTGGGGATGGGGAGTGCTCACCCCGGGAAGCAGAGCGTCCCGAGGAAGAACTGAAAATAAGAGATTGACTCTTACCTTCCTCCCAGGATCCCGCGGAGAGGCTGGAGGTGCGAGAAAGGAGCTCATCCTCTGGCACCCTCAAAGCCTGTGGCGAAGTGCACCAAAGCTGAGAGCTGGAAGGCAGCGCGTCCCATGCTGGCAGCAATTGGGCTTCCACACCCAGAGGGAGGAAAAGCCGCTCTTTTCGGATCGCTACATTCGTTCGTGGGGGAGCCCCGGCCCTCCACCGGGGAAAGAACGGTTCTCCTCCTCTCCAAGTGGCCCGCCTTAGGTTCGCTTTGCGGTCCGATTACCGGACTTTACGGTGACCTATGACAGGAGCGGCAACTTCTTCCAGTGGAACGGGCTGTGACGGCGGAGCATTTTGGAGCCACGGGAAGAGCGCTCTCAGCGAGGAACTGCCAGTGCGGACGGGTCCGGTGGGGGAGCAGTTTTCCGACCCCACCAGGAGATGACCTGCTCCATCGCACACGGCTGATCTCTCACCACCGAGGACTCCTGCTTAAAGTCCCCGACGGTGTCGCCGAATAGGCCTGCCTGGGATATGGGCACACCAAGAAAGCGTACTTTGTCGGCGCAGCACATATCTGCCAGGGTAAGCCAAGGGTGGCATTTCAGGACCACTGTGTGGCCATCGTCCTCCCCAGGGCACGGGCGGCCGACTTGAAGGTCATGAGAGCATAGTCGACCACCGTGCGGTGCTAACGCATAAGCCTGGGGAAGGTGCATGGCAGAAGCGGCATGGCCCGCAACGGTGTGGGCACTGGCCATGAGAGACACAGAAAACCCACCCGCCTTGGACGGGGGTCTCAGCTTACCCCTCCAGGTGGTGGCGCCAACCACCTGAGGAATAGCTTTGTACCCACTGGCCGCCTCGCCATCAGGGGAGGTGAAGGCGGAAGCGCACGAGGACCGGGGGGAGAAAAAATGCCCTCTATGTCAGCGTGCGCTCGCTGTGCGCCCCTGGGAAGAAGTGGACGGGAGCTGGAAGATTCATCTTACATCAGCCTACACGCCACACCTCTAGTCGGTCCGGCGGTGAGACTGGGGGACAAGACATCTCCAGCCACACCACCGAAGCAGCCCAGGAAGCACAGCCATCATGTCTGATTCGAGAACCGTGACTACGCATTGCACCCCGTAGGATGTAGGATCTGAGCATGACAGCTCGCCCTCCGATGTCGCGATGGACATCTGATCTCCGGTGTCATCAAGCGGAGGCGCGGGCATCCCGGGGGATGAACCGCACAACCACTAGAAGCTTGGATGGAGCACGCTGTGGAGGAGTGGGGGGTCGGCGGGCCCGGAGGCGACAGATAAACCCCCACTGTAATCCTCAGATCTGCCCGCGTGCTAACTGCTTTCACGGGAAGCAACGGGGGTGGCTTGGAAGCCGCAATCTCAGCTGTGCAACAGCCATGCCCTCACAGTGAGAGCATGAGCTGTCCGCGAGCACTGCATCAACATGCTAGACCCCCAGACCTGTGATGCGATACCCGTGCCCATCATCCGGAGATAGGAACCACCGCATCCAGAAACGCACAGTCAGAACAGCGTCTTGAAAAAGACGTGTTGATTGACTGTGTTGCTCTCTTAGGGAATCTGCTCTTTTAATGGAAACTGTTGGAAATGGAAATCTGAAGCCCAGATCGACCGCCGCTGTCGCGCCATCTCCCGCACTGGTGAGTAAACTGGTTTCAGTCTTGAAATCAGGTTGGCAGATAGAGTGTCTTCAGTCTCGTGAGAGGCTCTGAAAGCTAAATTCTGATGCTCACTCCTCAGCGGGCAGCTTATATAGCACTAATGGCTAATCACTGTCAGCTGTGGAGCTGAGCTCTGCCAATTCATTTTGGCATTCATTGACCCATTTTCTTACTCTTCAGAGTGATTGGTCGTCTGAAGTACTCCCATAGTCTGTTAACAGACGCACGTTGGAGTTCCCATATGAAGGGGAACATTATTTCACTCATATTTGAACATTTCTTTTTTCTAAAAATTATTTGAAATAAATAAATTTATTTATATAAAATCACTTCACGGGGCTACACGGTGGCGCAGTGGGTAGCACGATCGCCTCTCAGCAAGAAGGTCACTGGTTCGAGCCTCGGCTGGGTCAGTTGGCATTTCTGTGTGGAGTTTGCATGTTCTCCCTGTGTTCGCGTGGGTTTCCTCCGGGTGCTCCGGTTTCCCCCACAAGTCCAAAGACATGAGGTACAGGTGAATTGGGTAAGCTAAATTGGCCATAGTGTATGTGTGTGAATGAGTGTGTGTGGATTTTTCCCATTGATAAGTTGCAGCTGGAAGGGCATCCGCTGCGTAAAACATATGCTGGATAAGTTGGTGGTTCATTGCGCTGTGGCGACCCCTGATTAATAAAGGGACTAAGCCGAAAAGAAAATGAATGAATGAATGAAAATCACTTCACTTTAAAAACAATTTAACTTTTACTTTAAATTCAGTTAAAGTCAAACTAGAACAACAAAACCCTTAAATATAATGTTGTTTATTTATTTTTTACAATATTTTTTTTCATCATTCGTTCATTTTCTTTTTGGCTTAGTCCGTTTATTAATCAGGGGTCGCCACAGCGGAATGAACCGCCAACTTATCCAGCATATGTTTTACACAGCGAATGCCCTTCCAGCTGCAACCCATCACTGGGAAACACCCATACACACTCATTTACACACATGCGTACACTATGGACAGTTTAGCTTACCCAATTCACTTATAGCGCATGTCTTTGGACTTGTGGCTTGGAACACGGGGAGAACAAACAAACTCCACACAGAAATGCCAACTGACCCAGCTGGGGCTCGAACCAGCGACCTTTTTGCTGTGAGGTGCTCGTGCTACCCACTGCGCCGCCGTGACACCGCAATATTTTTTTATTTAACCAAATGTATTATTTAGCAATAAATACTCAAGTTCATGCTTGATATAAACTATTGTTATTTTTTATTAAGTTATACATTTATTTATTTATTTATTTATGTAATTTATTTATTTATTTATGTAATTTATGTAATAATGCCCATGTATTAAGATTCTAAAATCCTTTTAAATTAGCTCAAATGTTTTCAGTCTTCAAATGTAAATCTTTTTTCTTTTCTTTTTTGTCTGATAATGGATTGATTTATTTCTTTTTTGTAGTTTCATTTAAGAGCATCTGGTGTAAAATAAATAAATAAATAAACAAAAAATTATTTCGGACATTAAAATGATAACAGACACAAGACGGTTTCATGAGTCACGCAGTTTCATGAAAATGCAAAAAAGTTGATATTACAAACCCAATACTCCAAATCCTCCGCTTATTTCAACCATTTATTCAGGCAATGCCAGTTCGAGTAAAGCAGTCCATGTGTGAGCTTATGCAAATGAATCTCCTTATGGACTAATCTAAACCCACTTCAGTGCTTGATAAATCCACTCTTCCCTGAATCAAGGGTATAACACACTGGCTGAGTAAAGGTATGGATTAGCCTGTTGAAGCCCTATCTGAATATTACATTGGATTTGCAATTTCGCATACAGGAATTGTGTCCAAAGCAAAGAACGACTTTCCATTTTTGTGTACATTAAACTTTATTTATTTAAATGGAGTCCTATTATGCATTTTACACTTCCAGCTTATTTAGTGCGTAATGTTGCTGTTTGAAAAATAAAAAAAAGATCTGCAATGTTATAAACCACAAAGTCTACTTAAAAGAAAGTTATGTACTCTCAATATGAACAAGCACCATTTCTTAACTCCTCGTTTGTATTCCTGAGTGTTCTTCCGTGAATGAACATGTCAAATTATCAACACAGGCTCATTGGAAATACATGCTTCAGTCTACGTTTTTGTGAAACAACAACTAAACGCTATTGAAAACATGCTATTAAAATGCTATTTGAAAACTCTATTGGTTGGATTTAGGGAAGGGTTTAGGTCTGTAGTTCACTATAAGTGATCTATACAACAAGCACCTATCTGAAACATACATCAAAGAGTGCCCTAAGTAACGTTTTTCTGATTGACAAAAATGTAAACAGCGCCCTCTAGTGAATTTGTCATCTGAAATGTGCAGCAAAACGTACCCAGAGCAACATATTTTACGTTTTTGCAAAAATGTAGGCTGAGGCACATTTTTCCAATGAGCCTGGCCTGCAAAATATCCTGAATTAAAGTAAATTATGTCCAAGTGAACCAGGCCTGTTGTGTTCAAAGCTGCTTCACAAATGTAATATTGTAGGGATGGATTTTACTCGGACTTAAATGTGCCATGTAATAAAACAACAAAAACTCTGGAATCTGAAGAAAAAGCCCCAGAATAGCCTTTGACACCCTTTGCCCTTTTTCTTGAACTTTTACTTGCCCTCTGGTATTGATAAATGCTCAGGTGTGACTGGTAACAAGGTTATGTTCACTATCTTTGATAAATGTTGATTAAATCCTAAAAGATGAGTAAATCTTTAAGTCACTGATTAACTTAATGGTTTTAACAAAATAACCATTCATTGCTCTCATAGGGTATTTAAAGAGAAGGACGAAATGTCTCGGGGTCGCAAGTCTGTATCCAGACCAGCCCGTAGTGCAGAGCTCTCAAGGTCAACACTATGTATAATTTGGACTTCCATCTATACTCTTAGATTTATCTTTGAGTAATTGATGTTGTGCATTTACTTCTGAATAGGCTTTTATTGTTTGATTCTGTAATTGGCATGATACACTTTCATCTGGAAAATAAAGTGTTCTGGAGTTTCCCGAATTCATTGTGTCAAACGCAATGCCGGGGCGTGGAACTCTAAGCAGCGTTTGGTCCCTAATGAACAAACAGTTAAGAATATCGGACCCAAGAAAATATCAAAATCTAAATTGTATCACAACTAAATATTGTGATCAGCTAAAATCATAAATGATAAAACTAAAAATTGGAGTCTGATTGAACTCGGAGCTGAAAACAAGTATAAATAAATTCTAATAAATAACACAATTCTTTTAAGAAGCACTAAAAAGGCTTACGGGCGTCACAGTGGCGCAGTGGGTAGCACGATCGCCTCTCAGCAAGAAGGTCACTGGTTCGAGCCTCGGCTGGGTCAGTTGGCATTTCTGTGTGGAGTTTGTATGTTCTCCCCGTGTTCGCGTGGGTTTCCTCCGGGTGCTCCGGTTTCCCCCACAAGTCCAAAGACATGCGGTACAGGTGAATTGGGTAAGCTAAATTGGCCGTAGTGTATGTGTGTGAATGAGTGTGCATGGATGTTTTCCAGTGATGGTTTGCCGCTGGAAGGGCATCCGCTGCGTAAAACATATGCTGGATAAGTTGGCGGTTCATTCCGCTGTGGCGACCCCAGATTAATAAAGGGACTAAGCCGAAAAGAAAATGAACGAATGATGAAAAAAAATATTGTAAAAAATAAATAAACAACATTATATTTAAGGGTTTTGTTGTTCTAGTTTGTGTTCAGCTGAATTTAAAGTAAAAGTAAAATGAATGAATGAATAAAAAGGCTTACATGCATTTAACCTTCAACCATTCATCGGATTCCGTCGTTGGGCTGATAGAATGGAATCTTACAATATACTGATACACAAACAATTCCTTCTCAAATGGCACTTAGGTGTTTTTGCATCTGAACTGTTCTTTTACACACATAACAAACATTATATAAAATTGTGCATTTTTTAAGTGTTTTTGACTACTGCCATGAATGAGATCATTGTTTTTACTTTTCTCTTGCAACACATGGCACACACTTGTTATGTGCTCATTAGCACGTTTGATTGAGTTTTATTTTATTCCATTAAGTTTCAGTAATACCCTTCATGCTGAGGCAGAGTTCTTTAGTGCTGTATGATGACTGAATCTTCCACTGTGGCCCAGATGTGCTGTTTACTCCCAGAGGAGGCTGATGGAGAAGAGACATTCAGACATTTTGATTCCCTTCTTGCATATTCATGGATGCTTCTCAGACACTTCAATTATTCAACTGGACGGATTTTCTTAAGGAACCATCCAATGAATTGCTGACTTTGAACCGTGAATGATGGGATATAAAGGGATAGCTTACCCAAAACTTAAACCTGTTTCTTTCTTCTGTGAAACACAAAGAAGATATTTTGAAAAAACGTTGGAAAATGTAACCACTGACTTCCTTGTCTGTTTTTCCTACTATGGATGTCGATGGTTACAGGTTTCTAACATTCTTCAAAATGTCTTCTCTTGTTTAACAGACAATTTTGAAGGTTTAAAACCACCTGAAGGCTAGTAAATAGTGAGTAAATTCTCATTTTTTGTGAACTATCCCTTTAATGCCATGTGGCATATACTGTATAGAGTGATCTCCAAAGGAATGTTTGGCCTGTTCTTAACACAGACCACTGAATCCTGCCCCCCAAAAATGTGTTTTCTTGTAAAATGTACTTCGATGATCTTTATTTACCAAAAAAAGGCAGTATAGCTATTTGAAGTAGAATAGCCCTGGCTTAAAATCACAGCAATTTACTGACGGTTTCAAGATGCTTGGGAAAAAAACCCATTATACATAAAACATATTTTTAACAGCAATAATAGCTGTATGCTAGTGGACTGCGGTCAACATTATTGATTTTTCCTTTATGCCAGAAATCATTAGAATATAGAGTAACAATCTTCCATGAAGACATTTTGTTAATGACCTACTGCAAATACATTAAAACTTCATTTCCAATTAGTTATGTGTATTGATAATCACTTTATTTAGAAATAAAGCTGATTTTCCTAATGTTTAGAATTTTTTTTTAACCCTCAGATTTTCAAATACTTTTATCTCAACCAATCCTCATCAATGGAAACCATGCATCAATGGAAAGCTTATTTAATAAAAATAATGTTAAAGGTACAACATGTTTGTTGCCACAAAGTTTTAGTGTGTGATTTGTGTAATGTTTGCTGTGTTTCGCTGTGTTTATATGGTTCAAAGCATGTTTTTGTTTGTTTCTGTGATAGCTTAGTACAGGGTTCATTTATATCAGCTGCTCCTTATTTAGTAATTTGGTGTGTCTTTATATTTATAGTCTTCACCGGTTGTTATTCATGTGATTCATTGACGTATTGTGGCAATTCAGCTGATAATTAACTGTCGCAAGGTTAATGCTTTATCACATTTGAAAATAACACACCACCTACACTAAACCTAACTCACAGTAAAGAATTAAAAATGCATTTGAAAAAAACATGCCATTTACATTCTTCTTTTTCTTATTTTCTTTTAACACAGCTTCAAGCTCTTTCTGAACTCGCACTGTGAGCTGAGCAAGAACAATATGTAGGAAAATCTGTGCATATTTAGATAGCCATAATGCAAACATGTAAAACAATGAATTAGAATGCTCTAATCAGATATTGTACTATGGTAGAACTGCTTTGATGTAATAATACAGTATTGAGTAAGGGAATCATGCAGAAACATTCATTCTTGTCTTTTGAATGAATGGCAATTTTGAAAAACTTGTTTGTCATATATATATATATATATATATATATATATATATATATATATATATATATATATATATATATATATACACTCACCGGCCACTTTATTTGGTACACTTGTCCAACTGCTCGTTAACGCAAATTTCTAATCAGCCAATCACATGGCAGCAACTCAATGTATTTAGGCATGTAGACATGGTCAAGACAATCTGCTGCAGTTCAAACCGAGCATCAAAATGGGGAAGTGAAAATTAAGTGACTTTGATCGTGGCATGGCTGTTGGTGCCAGACAGGCTGGTCCGAGTATTTCAGAAACTGCTGATCTACTGGGATTTTCACACGCAATCATCTCTAGGGTTTACAGAGAATAACCACTCATTACAACCGAGGTATGCAGAAGAGCATCTCTGAACGCACAACATGTCCAACCTTTAGGCGGTTGGGCTACAGCAGCAGAAGACCACACCGGGTGCCACTCCTGTCAGCTAAGAACAGGAAACTGAGGCTACAATTTGGACAGGCTCACCAATATTGGACAATAGAAGATTGGAAAAACGTTGCTCAACTCACTGGTCTGATGAGTCTCGATTTCTGCTGCAACATTCAGATGGTGAGGTCAGAATTTGGAGTCAACAACATGAAAGCATGGATCCATCCTGCCTTGTATCAACGGTTCAGGCTGGTGGTGGTGGTGGTGTAATGGTGTGGGGGATATTTTCTTGGCCCATTAGTACCAATTGAGCATTGTGTCAATGCCACAGCCTACCTGAGTATTGTTGCTGACCATGTCCATCCCTTTATGACCACAGTGTACCCATCTTCTGATGGCTACTTCCAACTGGATAACACGCCATGTCATAAAGCGCGGATCATCTCAGACTGGTTTCTTGAACATGACAATGAGTTCACTATACTCAAATGGTGATTCATTGACGTATTGTGGCAAATCAGCTGATAATTAACTGTCAGATAAGTGACGATAAAAGGTTAAAGCTTTATTACATTTGAAAATAACACACCACCTACACTAAACCTAACTGACAGTAAAGAAATAAAAATGCATTTGAAAAAAACATGCCATTTACATTCTTCTTTTTTTCTTCGCATCATGGATGTGCAGCCGACAAATCTGCATCAACTGTGTGATGTCAATATGGACCAAAATCTCTGAGGAATGTTTCCAGTACCTTGTTGAATCTATGCCACGAAGGATTAAGGCAGTTCTGAAGGCAAAATGGGGTCCAACCCGGTACTAGTAAGGTGTACTTAATAAACTGGCCGGTATATATGTATATATATATATATATATAACAGTTCTGTCTGGTTCTTGAATCTGATTGGCTGAGCCGTGTGATATTCTGCAAATACCAGGACTCGTCCAGCCTCTTAACCCTTCACCCTTGTATATTACTCTGCCCACATACAGCGACAAGCAGAGGACACTCTACAGTTTGACAAATATTGCTGCTGTTGGTCAACATAATGTACTTTTGAGGCTTTTTTAGTCAAGAATGTAGTTGTTTAGATTGCAACTATGCAGTTTATTTATAAGGATAGTACCTATTTTTAAATATTTATAATTTCTGAGAGACAGCGCGTCGGCGGCCATTAGTCTTTGAGCAAAGACGGTTGATGATGTTCATCCACAATCATATGACCAATATCACACAAGTAGCAGTGCGATATGGCTGTACATCAGCACTGGTGGGAGGCGTGCGTTGACTCGAGGCCGCAGGCCGAGTGCCTTAGTGCCCCCCACCAGTGCCGATATACAGCCATATCGCACAGCTACGAGTGTGATATTGCGTTTATACAACAGTTTAATGGCATAATCATGTATTTAAAAAAGAAAATCAAACACGGAAAGTCTCAAAAATCCTTATGTAAGAGGAACAACTTTCTTCCGCCATTCATTCACATCTGCAGCTGACGGTCAGAACAGCAGAAACCGTTGCTCATTCACCAACGTCACTTTAGAACTAGCATTTGAATGATTCTCTAGCATAATATCTAAAGTGATGACAAAACAGGTGATTTTGCTTAAATTTTAAGATTATAAGGCTGAAAGGCATGAAATGCCATCTCAGTCTACAGAGATTTCCCAGTATTTCTCTGTTGCAGTTGGGATATAACAATAAGGACTTTTTATGCGGTCTCTGTTGCCATCTTGTGGCGGAATGTCAACCGTCTTTGCTCTGCTCAGTATAACAGGTTGATGGCCTCCAACGCGCTGAATCTCCAAAATTATAAATATTTCAAATGGGCACTGTCCTTATAAATAAACTGCATAGTTGCAATCTAAACAATTACATTCTCTATATATACAGTCGTGGCCAAAAGTTTTGAGAATGACACAAATATTAGTTTTCACAAAGTTTGCTGCTAAACTGCTTTTAGATCTTTGTTTCAGTTGTTTCTGTGATGTACTGAAATATAATTACAAGCACTTCGTACGTTTCAAAGGCTTTTATCGACAATTACATGACATTTATGTAAAGAGTCAGTATTTGTAGTGTTGGCCCTTCTTTTTCAGGACCTCTGCAATTTGACTGGGCATGCTCTCAATCAACTTCTGGGCCAAATCCTGACTGATAGCAACCCATTCTTCATAATCACTTCTTGGAGTTTGTTCTTGGAGAATTAGTGGGTTTTTATTTGTCCAACCACCTCTTGAGGATTGACCACAAGTTCTCAATGGGATTAAGATCTGGGGAGTTTCCAGGCCATGGACCCAAAATTTCAATGTTTTGGTCCCCGAGCCACTTAGATATCATTTTTGACTTATGGTACGGTGCTCCATCGTGCTGTAAAATGCATTGTTCTTCACCAAACTGTTGTTGGATTGTTGGAAAAAGTTGTTGTTGGAGGGTGTTTTGGTACCATTCTTTATTCATGGCTGTGTTTTTGGGCAAAATTGTGAGTGAGCCCACTCCCTTGGATGAGAAGCAACCCCACACATGAATGGTCTCAGGATGCTTTACTGTTGGCATGACACAGGACTGATGGTAGCGCTCACCTTTTCTTCTCCGGACAAGCTTTTTTCCAGATGCCCCAAACAATCGGAAAGGGGCTTCATCGGAGAATATGACTTTGCCCCAGTCCTCAGCAGTCCATTCGCCATACTTTTTGCAGAAGATCAATATGTCCCTGATGTTTTTTTTGGACAGAAGTGGCTTCTTTGCTGCCCTTCTTGACACCAGGCCATCTTCCAAAAGTCTTTGCCTCACTGTGCGTGCAGATGCGCTCACACCTGCCTGCTGCCATTCCTGAGCAAGCTCTGCACTGGTGGCACTCCGATATTGCAGCTGAATCCTCTTTAGGAGACGATCCTGGCGCTTGCTGGACTTTCTTGGACGCCCTGAAGCCTTCTTAACAAGAATTGAACCTCTTTACTTGAAGTTCTTGATGATCCTATAAATTGTTGATTTAGGTGCAATCTTAGTAGCCACAATATCCTTGCCTGTGAAGCCATTTTTATGCAACGCAATGATGGCTGCACGCGTTTCTTTGCAGGTCACCATGGTTAACAATGGAAGAACAATGATTTCAAGCATCACCCTCCTTTTAACATGTCAAGTCTGCCATTCTAACCCAATCAGCCTGACATAATGATCTCCAGCCTTGTGCTCGTCAACATTCTCACCTGAGTTAACAAGACGATTTCTGAAATTATCTTATTTTATTTTTCAAATATTTCCCAAGTGTCTAAGTGTAATGAATAGATTTTTTCAACACATTTTTATTCATTTTAATAACTAATTTCTTATTACAATTATTTTTTTCTTTGTCTTTGCCATGATAACAATACATAATATTTTACTAGCTATTTTGCAAGATACTAGTATTCAGCTTTAAGCGCAATTTAAATGCTTAATTAGGTTAATTAGTGTAAACATGCAAGTTAGGTTAATTAGGTTAATTAGTCATTGGACAATAGTGGTTTGGTTTGTTCTGTAGCCAATTAAAATATAACAATTTCATAAGGGGCTCATAATATTAAGCTTTGCATTTATTTAGCCAAACTAAAATACGACTTCCTTCAGAATAAAGATATAAATAATGTGAAAAAAATTCTTTCTGTGGAAAAAAAACCCTCTCATTTAAGCATCTCTTGGGAAATATGTCACGTTACAGGGAGGTATTGCAGACGGGACAAGATGGGTAGGATCCATGTGCATTTAATAGTGAGTCATCTTACAAAAACTGGACATGGTGCAAAACAAATAACAAAATAACAAAACTTGAACTAAAACTGGGAACTAAGACAAAACATGAGCAATAACAAACTATACAATACCACAGAAACAGGGCTAGGAAATCATGACGACATATAACGAACGAGCAAAGACAAGACGGGTGCAGGGTATATTTATAGTCCATACAATACTGTGGTGAACGGGTTGCAGCTGCGGAAGTCATCAGTGTAAGTGAAGACCAGGTGTGTGTGACGGAATGCTGGGAAATGTAGTTCGTTATGATATGTAGTTCACCAGCGATCTCTGAAGTCCTTGATCGCTGGTGAACATGACAGTACCCCCCTCCTAAGGAGCGGATTCCAGACGCGACAGAATATTCCCGGAGGGAGGTGAAGCGGAGGCGGAACAGGGGGAGGGCATGGAGGGTCCAAAACAAAACACTAAAACAAACTGGCAGATAAAACAGTGACTAGACAGGAACAAGAAATACAAAAACTGTGGAACAAGGAACTGTGGCGGACCTGTAGCGTGGAACTCCGGCGGATCTGGAGCATGAAGCTGTGGAGGACCTGGAGCATGGAATTCAGG